>WUAP02152564.1:0-25905 GCA_015163945.2 Stichodactyla helianthus
TTAAACCGAATATTTTGAAAAATACCAGTACTGCAAACATGATTTATGAGAAATTACCGAAATTCTTTGCGGCCTTGGAGTGTTGACTGTTGCTTCAGCTGCGACAACGATTTTTGAAATACGTGTATATATGCGTACCCCAAATTTACCCCGGTGTTCAGCTTACCCATAAAGAAAAATAACGCCCTGGGATCCCCTACAGTTGCCACATACATTACATTGTCTGGCTGCGTTTCCAGCGTGGTTGGTCCTTGTAGTGCAATGGTTAACACATCGGACTAGTAAACCAAAGATGTGGGGTTCGATTCCCGCCAAGGGCTTAATGTTATTTTTCTCTTTTAAGTCAAAAGCAATCAAGTTTGGTTTGGGATATGAAAGATAAATAAACAAATAGCTTGGTATAAAAAATATTACAAATGATTTTATTGGAATTCTGTGCCTTAATGCAGAGACTCTGTAAAGTAACGCTAATTAGGCTTCCTGCGCTTTTTCCTAAGGGCGTTTTTTTTGACTGAGGCTCTTGTCAAGAGCTTGGCACGATTTAGACGTAAGACCGTTGAGCAATACTAGATGAATGAAGCAATTCTAATGAATGAAGCAATTCTTCTAGAAGCAATCTTAAGCCAGATATTGAATTTCTCTGGCAATTCTTTCCCGAGTCGGTTACAACCATGCCAAAGGTTAATTCGTTTCTCGCGCCTTCGTGGCGCGTGTCAAAAAAAAGATCAAGAGTAGCGCAGTAACATTAAAAGAAAACCGTTAAAACAGCACTCGGGCCATCGGCAAACTTTACTAGAATTCACTTACGAAATAATTTCATGCCATTAGCTCGAGAACACTACCGCTTTATCTTAACTATGGTAAAAGATCAATTTAGTTGATCATTATCTCTTTTCGATTAAGGTAAAAAGATGACTGGAGTGTTTAATGAATACACCAATTTATAAACGCTTTTAAAAAATGGTGAAAAGTGATCTGTACAAGTGTAAAAAGTAAACTTTAGGCGTCACTAATTTTAGGCCTCCCAAAACATGGAAAGAAGCTAAGCTATCTCTGAGCCAGAAGAATGTTTAGTCATGTCAAGTCATCGGAAACCACTAAAGGTCATCAGAGATTCTTTCGCAACGTCAAACAACTGAATCCCCGGTTAGTTTTCCTTTCCAAAGTCATTAAATTATGCCAAAGTATTGTGATCTTTCAATTTTCTCATTGACATTTCTACTTTGAATGCCTTTTGACGTGCGACTTCGATGGTCGTTTACGCCAGGTATCAAACGAAATAGTCATAGCTGTCAGTTTGATGGTTTGTGTTGATGACTTAGTCAGTCTTGCTTTGAAAATGCCGTAGAGGGTTCAGTCTGCACCGTAAAATTGCCGCTAGTACTTTTATAATAGAGAGGATTAAGCATCACGTTTTTTCTTCCTTAAACTGCAAACTCATCATGCTTTCATTGTTTCCTACATATTTCTTTCAAAACGTAAACATTTTCCTTCAAAAGACGAATGTTCTTGAGTTTGTCTTCTACTTGGAAATTCTTTCCATTCTGTTTTGTCAATTCCAAAGAATTTTGTGCTCGTCAACTCGTTTCGCGCTTGCCGTAACGAGGTGCTTAAGCTCTCTAATGACAGATTACTTTCCTAAAATGACGAAATGTAACCACAAGATTTCCAACAAACGATGATCCCAACTACTAAGAACTAAACAATTCATCACAGTCACGTTCACTGTAATCATATCAGCCACCAGAACGGGAAAAAATAAAGAAATATATACAAAACAAAAACCAGGGGGCTTCATTGGAAAACTACAGAGTAGAGGTTAAAGAGACGAGGTTTTACAAGTGCCTAAAAGAAAAATATTTGCTTAGATTACTTAGTTTAGATGTCAGTGAAGAGGTCCACTCAAACAAGGAAAGCTCGTTCAAAATGACTGTGTAGAGCCTCCCACATTGACAGCCACACTGCAGATCACGAACTAAACAATGTTTAATGTTCTATCATTAAACTTACAAAGTTTGTAAAAGTATGAGCCCACGTAATGAGGTAGACACGACCTTGATGTTGTTCCTGCTTAGGTCACTGTGGATAGAAAAAAAAGAGGGGACAAAATTTAGCGAAATTTATCATTAATCCAAATTTAGTTTCGGCATTTAATGGAAATGATAGTCGAGAATGATTTTTTTGGCCAAATCACTCCGATGTTGTCAGGGACTCAAGAAGGTCAAGTTATGACATTTCGGAGAGTAATAAGATATTGTGGATGGACAGATGGTCAAGGAAGATAATTTGGAAGAACGTCAATGATACTTACAGGTTGGTAAGAGAGCTTAATCGGGAAAGAGCTGCAGGGATCGAAGAGAATTTGTTCCTGTTTAATTTCCTAGAATGGAAAGACGAAAGGAAAATATTTAAGCTCGCTGGATGTCTCCCACGGAGTAAATGCCTCCCACAAGCTACACGAGAGAGGTTTTAATGGTAACAATTTAAATAAAAGGAAAAGTAATCGCCCAGGACATATAAAAGGATTTAAGAAAGCCATTATGAGCCATCGGCATTTAAAGGGCTTCCCAAAGATGAAGGTCGCGGGAGTTGAGATCACAAGGGCTTAGAGGGATTTTTCCTAATCACTGCGAAGAAAAAAGAGTAATGAAAAACGACGTACAGGAAATAGTGAAGCCATTATAATGCGCTTGCTTCGAAAGGGCTTCCAAGCTAAAGAGTAAGCAATTAATACGACAAAACAGTAAACAGTGGAAATTAAGAAAGCTCTAACGCAGCGCTTGCTTTGAGGTCTTTTTTACCCCTGCAAATCAAAATAACCAATAAAAACCGACACAAGGAATTAAGGAAGCCATTGTAATGCATTAGCTTTGAAATAGCTTTCCAGTGTAGGTCTTCAAAATGACAGCTCGAATTAAAAAATCCTTAATAAACCGCATGCCTTTGTTGGGAATCTCTAGGAGTAAAAACAATGACAAACGACGTAAAGGAATTAGGGAAACCATTACGAAGCGCTTGCAGTGAAAGGGTTTTCCAATGACCAAGCCATAGAGGTCACGTTAGTTTAGATGACGAGAGCTTAGGTGGATTTCTCTAATCACAGGCAAGATCACTGCTGTCAATAGAATTAGTCTCACTGGAGAGAAGACCACACAGGCAACTCAGACTCGTATAAAATACATGTAGTTCCTCAACAATTTGAATTTGTTTGTTCGTTTGTTCTTTCGTTAGTTCGTTCGCTAGTTTGTTTGTAGATCCAAAAGAAATAAGGGTGCTATATCGAAAATATAAACGATAATAGTAAAAAGGAACAAGAAAATATCACCAAACATATTCGTAATATTATGGGCAATAAAATTAAGTCAGATAAAGTGAGTCAGACCAAATTTTTGACAGAGAAAGAACTTGGTGGACAAGCAGTTGCAGTTTCAAAAGAAATTTTCCAAAAATTCAAAAAATAATTACACACTTAATGTGTGTTTTTCAGATTTGTTTTATGTGGTAACCATGTTAAGTCTTAAATTTTAATACAAAACTTTATGCTGTGTTCTGCTAATGAACTTAAAAACACTTTTTTGACATGAGAAAAAACACTTTAAAGTGTTTCAAACTTTACAGGTAGAAAAATCATGCAAACTAATATGCACAATTAGTAAAATATTTGGAAAACAAATTTTCTGGGGGATTGATGGCTGTCAATATCTCAGATTCAAGTAACTATTACCTAATCCAGTTTTAGAATTCCCTTTACTTATAACACTGCTAACTAAAAAGCAGTAAATAAGAATAAAATCTGGTACAATTTCACCAGCAGACATTAGACCCCCAAAATCTACTGATTCTGTTAACTATCTAATACAATTAATATAAGATAAAAGTGCTTACAAGAATCTTAATTTCGTGAGGTTTGTGAATGCATTGATGCCGATGCTCTTTATCTTGTTGCTATTCAAGAAACTGAGAAGAGAAACAAAATTGAAGTTAGAAACCAATAAAAATTATCTGTGATCAGTATATCCCCTGTATATCTACATCACCTTTTGATGTTACAATTATATTACAATAAATGACATTCATTGACAGGATTGACCAAATATTGAAAATCCAAAATGGCAGAAGTTAAAAATGGATTGTTTCTCTATGAAAAGAATGGGGCAACGTAAGATACTTCATATTGATTTAATTTAATGGGCTGATAAAGAAAAATTTCAGTTCAATAAAATTAGACTTTTCATGACTGCCACAGATCTCAATAAGAGCTCACTGCTCGACAGAAACTGTTTGGACAAAACAGAAACTTGTTTCATCAAATGTTTGAAGAAACTCATTGGAATCAAAATTCGAATTTGCATCTATCATGTATAGGATAGTCTTGGAATGGTATTTGTCTAACCAGTATGTTCACTTATGCATTTTCAAAACACTTAAAAATTAGAGCAGATTTCGTATGACTGTGAAAAGGTCAGGGCACAAACATAGTCATGACACTGGCAAGGTTTGGTAAGGCACAGCAAAATTCTAGAAAACATCACGCTCATGGTAAGGCATGCATACAGCACTGACCATGCTGCAATCTTTTCACAATCATACAAATAGCCAGATTTTTTTATAAGTTCAACTTACAGTTTTCGGAGTGAATGTTTTTTTGTAGTGTTGAATGAAGGGACTGCTGTGATTTTGTTGTGATGCCTGTGAGAGAAAAAAAAGGAAAAACAAAATGACTTACATCATCAAGGAAAATGAAATAATCTTTACAGACAAAATGGATGTACAGGCCAGAGGAGAGCTTACGCATCGAATGTACTGCTGGAAAATACTCAAAATGGCTAATACCCCAATCATCTGGGTTTCATTTGTCCTTCATATTATTTACTGAGCATGAGGGCAGTACAGTAAGTCATGGATAGTCTAAGTGTCTAAAACACAGACCATAAAAAATTGGAGGGGAAAAGAGATTCCATAACTTACGTACAGACCGAGCATGCAAGGTTAATGAGATGTTTAATACATGGCAAGGCAAGTACAAAAATAAGAATAGTCCATACTGTCATTTCTGAGATAACACACAAGAATACCTTGCCATATAACAAAAGCACCCATACACCTAGAACTCTACACATAGTTAATTCATAAAGTAAGAAAAACATGATAACAAAAAAGAATGTAAACTAATCATTAGAGAAATTAATGGGAAAATGCAAAACTGAATCTGAAAAGAAAAGTGAAATACTATTCTTAGACACAAGTGACAGATCTGATTTTACATGATTTCTCTACTTTTCTACACTTGAAATTTGAGAACAAAGAGGAAATCATGCAAGGTTGAAAGTAAAATGTTAAATTGAATCATCAAGTTAGCAGCATCAAAATGGATTAAAAAGAGGTCAGACTCTAGTAAACTTTGCAGCCTGTGGCTTAACTAACACTTGAAGTCACGAATGAAAAATGTTACAGAAAATGTTTCACTATAGTGAAGTCGTGCAAACTTGACCATAAATATACTGTAGTTTGTGATTAAACATTACTGCTGTGTGATTAAAGCTATACCATACAATTCCCACTCATATTAAAACTGCTCAAAAGTATCCAGGGAGGGGTGCTTTACTAAGACCAGCTTTATCTCTAGACCACCCTTATCCAGATGTAATGATTAAAAACACTGAACATAGAGCAGATTTCATATGACTGTGAAAAGGTTGAGGCATGAACATGGGTGTGACACAGTTAAAGCACAGGAAGGTAACTCAAAATTCTAGAAAAGATCATAATTGTGGCAAGTCATGCTTATGGCACTGACTGTGCCACAAGCTTTTCACACTCATACAAAGTCTGCTCTATACACTTGTTTTCAGCATTAAAGGAAATTGCTACAAAATGAATCAGAGCCTCATTGTCTAAGATCTGTTGCATTGCTACAAAATGAATCAGAGCCTCACTGTCTAAGATCTGTTGAATTGCTACAAAATGAATCAGAGCCTCACTGTCTAAGATCTGTTGCATCACAGAAACTACTTACAGAGAAAGGATAGTTAGTGTAGTAGGAAATGCATCCCATGGAGGAATTTTCTTGATTCTGTTATGATGAAGGATGCTGAAAAAAAGGGAATTTACATTAATATTAGTTTTCTGAAAGACTAAAACTACACCTAATTTCAAAAAGGGTTTTTGTTTGGAGATCTGAAATCTGAAAGCTGAGACTGAGAGGAATTGAGGGCATGAGCTGTGAATTCACTTTTAAATTAAGCTTTATTTTCAAAGCAGATTTGGATCTTTTAACAGTAATTGTAATCAGTGAATAGCTAAATACAACACCACGTTTGAGTGATGACCTGCTCTGGCGAATTGTCTGGCTCAGATTTTAGATTGCTGACTGACAACCCTTTTTGAAATAGGTGTAAATGTAATATTCAGGGTGGACCCTCAGGGGTTCTGTTCTTCTCTTTGTATTTCTATTTTCATACTTAAGGCAATAATCAATCAAAACTCCTTTGAAAACAATGTCAAAGCCTTTGAGACACTCCCACCCCTTGTACACCCTGAGCCTTGTGTGCACAAACAGTCAAACCTGATGAGCCATGTATAGATGCAGCACTTAACTTTTCACATCATTTGTACATGTCAAAGTGTTTACTTCATCTCTATATTGCCATAAATTAAGAAAATCATAGGGGTAGTCCATAAGCACTCAAACCAGATGCAGCCATCAAGTAGGGTGTGGTCAATACCCACCCCTTACAAAAAGTCACTTATACAATACATCTGGTCTTCCTCCATTACAATAATTAGCTACATACTGTATTTCAGATATCACTCACAGTTCTTTCAAGGCCTTGAACTTTGATAAACGTTGAGTATCTATCTGCACTATATTGTTAAAACTCAGATCCCTGAAAACAAAAAATATTCATATATTCAGAAAAATTTAGAGATACATTATAATTACTGAATAACTAAGAGAAGAAATGAAGAGAGTTGAAATGAATGAGCTGTTATGACTGGCTCTTAATGCTAATATTTTTTTCAACTAATGATCTTGGAATAGTAATTACCTCAAAATTTTATCAATAGCTAACTAGGTCAAGGCTATTAATTATGAAGTCTTTTATGATTTTCCTAGGAAACAGCTTTGATAAAAACAGGTCCTTATTTGGATAAGCAATTGAATTTTTGCTCTGTTTTGAACCAAGACACAAAGCTAGGTTTTCAGTATTAACAACTGATGTATATGTGACTATGGGGATTTGTCAAGTCAAATAAAATTATTGCTTGCTAGTAGAGTACAAAGTAAATTAGATAATACAGATAAAAGCATGAAGAGTAAGATAGTCTAAGTAACCTGGTTTCCAAAGAAAATGGAAAAAATGAAGATTTTTAATGACCCACTACATAATTTATTCTCATTTAACTACCACATGTAGTAAATAACTTAGTCAGCTTTACTTGTTTGAAAAACTATTAAAAACAGACAGACATCACAAAAGTTACCAGTTTATTATTTGGTTTTAAGAATTTAACAAACCCTTCATTCTCTTTTTTAGTTGAGGAAATGAAGGTTATTTTCATTCCTTTAATGTTTAATTTTGTTTTAAAAGAAAAATTTTCGAAGTATGTAAAGTAAACAACAAAGAAGACTAGAATAAACACCAGAAATGAGAAAAAGTCTACATATTACAGACACAACTATTAATAATAAAAAGTATGGTAGAGACACAAGAGAATAACAGTTTTATTGATATGCAAATACCTTACTAACCAACTATATCAACATCTTATTGTGAAGCTAGAAGCAATTTGAAAAAGGGCTGAGTCCTTTGTTAATGACCACATTAATTATATTGTGTCAACATTAAAGAAAATTACAAAAAGGCGACTAAAAACTCATTAATTTTATCGACATTTCTCAACCATGCAGTAAAAGTATTTGTACTAGTACATTTTGTTCTGGCATTGGTGGAATTAGAGAAGTTAAGTAAGCTAAATTTAAACATTTTAGAGCAAAAACAGAATGTTTATTGAGTAACATGTCCTAATGTTCAAACAGCCAAAGAAAAGCATGTTTGGGTTGTATACTAGAACACACTTGAAGCATGCATTTGGAAATTTTCCATCCAAGTAACTGTTTTCACAGTTTTTAAGAATGTTGATGCCACAGCAGCTGCAGTGTTATAATTTACTAAATTGACAATTAAGAATCCAAAAGAATAGCAGTCTGAATCATTCATATTATAAGAGTTAACAAGCACCCACTTATCACATTGGATCAATATTATTAACACTCCAGAGTGTGTTCGTCAAACACAATGGCACACGCTATACCAGACCAGATATGGAATATAGGAAAAGCCATAAAAAGCAGTGTTATATAGAAAAGATAGCTATTAACTTGATAACTGAGCCATATCATTTCATTCTCCTCATTATCAAGGTCTGTAAACATGACTATTATTACTGATATAAAATGAAATGGTTGAGGCACACCCTGATCAAAAATGAAAAGGAAAGTTTTACTAAGGAGTGTTTTAGATCTTATTTCAGTATGAAATTAAAAGTAAATTTCCAACATTGATGAATTATTTATCCAGTAGAGAAAGATATATCTATCAAACACAGAAAATAGGAAATGTGAGATAAGAATTATCTGAAAACTGACAGAATAACAACAGGATTGCCTTTTTTCAGTTTTGACTATGTAAATATAAAGTTAGTCCATAGGTTTAACCAGAGAGGTAAAACTTTTTGCAAGTTAGCTTGTAAGAGCTAATAAGCATGGAAGCCAAATTGATAATATCTCAAGTGTTGAATACTATTGCTACAACCAAACCATTGAAACTGAACCATGACAATTACCAGGTCACAACAGAAAATAAAGCTTGATGTGTTTTGCTGATAAGCATTTGTTTCTTAACAGGGAGAAACACTACAAAATTACACACATACTCAGAGCATTTCAAAGAAAACTTGTGTTTATCCAATAGTTTACATAGGGACTTTTGTCAAGTAGCATCTAGGAGTTAATCCTATAGAGTAAGCAAATACACCAACAGATAGCTTGTCTTTCATAAATTAACAAAACGAATCAGTACAATTGACTTCTTGATAGTAACCAAAGATCTTTAAGTTATCAAATATCAAATTTAAACATTGGGCAAAACCATGTGCAGAGAGAGGATGGCATTTTCGTTAAATTTACTCCCAACTGTGACCACAAATGAATGCTAAATAAAATGACAAAAGACTTATGCGTTTTAATCTCGCTGCCGTTATTTCAAAAGGAAATTTTTTCATAGTGTAAACACAAAATACATTCTTACAGGCAGCCCTTGGTACATAAAACACAGACTTAAAGTCAACAATCAAAAACCTAGTCAAAACTATGTAACATTGATATGAAACTGATAGACGAGATGAACCAATACCAAATTCTAAGGTTCCTCTTATTTTTAGCTGTGATTAATGGAAAAGAAGCTTACCAGAAAGCATATGGCAACTGAACAACAAGAACAATAAAAAACAATAATACCAAGCGCTCAAGCATAGATTCTTCCCGGCACATTAATAAAGCTCTCGACAGGGGGTACATTTGGCGAGATATTTGCATCTTCTTTCATATAGAGCGGTTAGTTTTCAAGATGGGCTTATAACCCGAGGGCATATATTTTTGGATGGCTCTTAGAATATTAAATCTATTGAACGCAATTTTAGCCATATGGTGAGCTAAAATAGAATCGAAAAACACGAAAGACTTTAACAAAGTGACATTGGAACAAAGTTTTTAAAGTACGATGTAAGAGAAATGGGTGTTTTTGTAATTAATGTGAAATATTATCAGAATTTGTGAAAGGATGACTATGAATTAAAAGTACGGGAAGTTTTTCCTTTGGCGAAATGGAATCACAGCGGGGAATTTGTTGAGAGGATTTCAAGCTGTTCTGTGCTGAGAATGAACGCGCGCTTCTCAGTGTTGCATGTGTTCAGGACTGAAGAATAAAATCCCCCCCAAAAAATGAAAATTCAAAAACCTCAGTCTTATCTCCCAATCTCGTGCACTTACTGTGTCACTGCCTCGATCAAACTATCTTTACGACAATAGTTACAAAGCTGAATATGATGAGCAAACAAGAAGGATGCATGGCACGCAAGAATAACAAGTTATTTGCTGTTTGTCTTTCGATGATGGAAACCATTCCTCTGCGCACTAGCAGAGAAAATTCGATCATTTTGAATGAAAAGATCCTTGAAACCACGGTCTGTCCGTGTCAAACTCGATTTTAGTTTTCTATACATGAATGATTGAATGATTCCAACAACGCCGCTTTAATTCTCTACGCCAGGCTTTTGTACATGCAACACATTCTAGCCTAATCCGGACGGTAATTAGAAGGACAGTTCACAATAGCGATTGTATTTCTAATATACTAAAGCCATCATTACGTTCGAACGGACTTCCAACACCTTTGTTAACTATCAACTGACCCCAAACTCTCACCTAGTACAATATTCAATACATAGATAAGTGAATTTCCCTCAAAACAATCGAAGGTGAAAGAATCCCAAAGTTGGCTTCAGTTTACAAAGCCACGAATAGAAGCACGCATCTGTTGAACATAAGAATTATTAGAGACCTAAAAACCATATCCGTGTATCAGAAAATATATCGAAACGGTCAGCCTCCACGTCAATTTATCAGTAATTCTGGGACGAAGATGACTTTTAGATTTAGTGAGATACAAGCATTAAAGACGTCGTATGTCAAAGGGACAAGATGCTCTAACCAAAAGCCAGTAAATGAAATCTCTAGCTTCTGGAGCCCGTATCTGTTGACATGTCATCGAACTTGGTACAAATGTCGAACTAATTCTTTCATAATATGTCAACTTTTTAACTAGATGATTCCCCCTGCCAACTTTCTTCCTCTCTAGACTGCAAACTGATCTCCTCGTTACGAGAATTTACGCTACGGATGCCGAATAAACAAGAAAACTTAGTGAGAACCTAAACAACCCGAAACGTCTTGAGACGTCTGGAGTTCTCTCAGCGCGTGGAACTCGCTACGAGTAGTTGAGCGTAATAAAATACAAAGTTCTTAGTACATATTCGAATATCCTAGTGGTTTTTAGGTACACGGAATTGAGAGATTTAAATTTAACTTCTTGTATCTCCGTGAAACACGATACAAGCCGTGAATAAGTCGTTTGAACTGCCAACCAAAGACCTCTCACCTCAGATAAACTGTACACGAACTGCTCGAATCTTATCGATCAAATAGTGTTTGAATTATGAGTTCAACATCGTGCTTTTCCGCCAACTAAGCCTTACTACACTCCTCTCTATGTATGAGTGCCAATAAAAACCAAATTCAAAATTGAATTTAAAGATCCTTATAACTGAAGGAAACTGCACTAACTAAAACAAGACCACTAGTCTCAATATACTCACAAGGATGTAATGACTGAAGGAATCCCCAACGGAATGCGAGTTAATCGCTTGTTTTTACAAACCACACGTCTACCCGTGCAAGAACAAGGCTTAATCCTTTCACATGGAGTTGTTCCAGGCGTTTGGCCCCAAGAAAGTCGACACAAAATAACCCAACACAACACCAACCAAGCGTTGGAAGAACTCGACGCCATGTTTTAGTAGTCCAGCCAGCCAAGATCCTCGATCATTGTTCGCTTCAAGGCAGCTTTCTGAGGTGAAGACGACGGAAGACGCTATACCCGGAGTCGTCTTCGCACCATTCAGACGGGAATGGAGCTGTTTAAAATGAGTAATGGTTGATATACGCTGCTTCCAATCCCATAGGGAAAGTTGTTCTACGAAACTGATTGTAATTCAATTCTTCTCGACATGAAACTGACCACCCACGAACGACAAACACAATAAGACGACCTGTGATTGGTCAACACCAGGTCAGATGACAGCATTACAAACGGCGGGAGATCGACTCAACAAAAATTGGTGTGTACATACTGACTTAAAACTGAAATCTTTATTCACAATTTATCGCACACAAACAAAAAAAACGGGGAGTATGAAAGTGCATAATTGATAGGAAGTGCGCAGTTTGGGGTCGAGCAATTAGACATTGCCTAAGATTCCACTGCTTTGGCTGAAATAAACAAGTCGCGAGGTGACTTGAAGTTGGACTAAAACATCTGGAATCAGCCGTGGTAAAAAATTGCAAGACGAGGCGCTTTATGGTGTGCCACTGAACTCGGTTATTCTTGACTTCTCTATTTAAAATGTAGTCAAATAGCCAATAAACAGTGTATTTCTCGCGATTATTTACCGATGGAATTTCGAGGAGGAATTCCCGGCAACTGTTTTTGTAAGTGACACGCAATAATATCTGTCATGTCTGGAAAAACGAAAAATGAGAAAAAATAATTGTAAAACTTTTGAATTTTTTTTTTAAACAAAATACATAAAGAATAACTCCATAAATGAAAGAACAGTTTTACTGTTTCCTGAAATGGGAGTAGCAATTGATGACTAAACATGGGAAAAACTTTGTGCTAGCACAATTTTGCTGAGAGCCCAGTTGAAATAAAAGGAGAACAGCTATAAATCCTTCATTTACAACACATCACAAGGCGCCAGAACCTTACTTTAAAGCAAAAGCGCTCAAGCAATACTTGATTGCCATTAAGCAACGACATAACAGGAATTTTGTGATAGCTGTTTGCGTTTACAAATAGAATGAATTTGTGAAATTTGAAGCCCTGCCATAAGACTAACCAAAGCTTGTCTCGTTCAAGTCCAGAAGTTCAAGACCCTTGTATAGCTTCAGGCGCTGAAACTGAGGTGGTTGGTGTTAAAAGATGAAAAGAAAGAGAAAAACAATAAGAGTTCAATCGTAGTAATGAGAACTCTCAGCCCGTACTGAAATTGCAAAGGTTTTTCGCATGTGGGTAAATAAGAAATAGGTTTTTTATAGCACCATGATGTGTCGTCTTCGGACGACATTTTGGAAGCCCGGGTTGTCTGTTCGTTTTTCTTTCAGGTTTCTTGATAGTATCTTTCCTGTGCAAGAAAAAGAAAATTAAATACTGATTCATGTGAAATAGGATTTTTGTTTTTTTTAATGGTTTTATTTATCTGGTTTTTTTTTTTTTTCATTTGTTTATTTCAGTTAGTTTTGCTCTTCTCTTTCGGTTGCGAAATAAAACCAAACCATGAATTCATGGTAAATAACGAACGATTCCTGTACTTTAGACATTGACCAAACCGTTCAACTTAAGAAACCAATCTACTTCAGGTTTTCTATTTCTAGGTTCTTTTTTCCAAAACATTCAGTCTCCAGCTGATAACTTCTGGATTATTTAGAGGCTTTATCGAGAGCTGTATTCCTGTTACCCAAAACTACTATCGGAAACGAAGAGGGTCAATTGTGAATTGTTATGTCTTGGGCTGTTTCTAAGATCCGCAAAAGAAAAACACATCGCTGCTTTGACAGTTCAACAGATTAGTTTAGTCTACCAACTAACTCCTACGATAGGAATACCACTCCAGACTTTGATTCTGATAATAAGCTAAGACATTTGTGGGAAAAACCTTAAACATTTTGGTTTCATTTATGCAATAAGCTTACCTAGCTGGAGAGTAAACCTGTCATGGCCGCTTCCCTTGGCTGCTGTAAAAGTTTGGAGCTTCCGATTTCGTTTTCAAGTTTTGCATTCGTAACAATGAATACTACAGAAACCTTTTATTTCGGCTAGCAAGACAACGCGGAACTACCTGTTACAATAGACACTGGATTTTTTAAAGTTCAATTCAGTTTTGAACTTAGCTTATAGAGTGTTAACGCCCATGCAGTAATCTCGTGTTAGTTAGGCTCTGGTGGATTGTCCTCAAATGACTGAATTATTAAATACAAAATAGAGAGTTTACATACACAGAAATCCATGCTCTAAAAGCATCATAGAACAAATGAATGATCTGTGAATTTTTTTTAAATACGTATGGAACTTGATTGATCCAGTTGAAGATTGAAATGCGCGACAGGGAATCTAGACTGCGGTCTCCAGCGTGATACATGATCTTCATTATTCCTGGACTAGCGCGACTTTGCTCAGTCAGGGGCTGCATAAAATATTTGCCTTTTGTTATCCCTGAATTGCGAAGAGAATAACCTTTGGGGCGTACGCGCACTTTAGCTGAATTATTAAAGTCTCCTGCTAGCTTTTTTCCGCGGTTATTCTACAGTTGAAAAAATCCCTGGAATGTTGGTCAGCCGTTCAGTTGAAGAGTACTGAATTTTCAAGCAATATCCTGCCTGCTTACACAGGAAACTACCTCTGACCTCGATATCGACCTCGAAGCGAACTTGTCGAAAACCTGAAACAACATCCTTCACCTTTAAGAAAAACAAACTCAGATGACACAGCGAGTTTTATCTAACACTAATTGATTCAAAGTTATTTTGCCGACAAAGTAAACCTATTGACGAGTCAAAACTGGTGTATTTTGTAAACTTATTCCGTATCCTTTTTCAGTAACATTTGCAGTGTCGACTCGAAAAGGGGGATGCGTGCTACAGCAGAAGAATTGAGGGAATTAAGCGTAAGTTTTACTTGGTTTCTTGTTGGTTTTTTAACAATGAGACTTGACAAGGAACTATCGAAAACTTGTTCGTATTAGTTAAACACACGAAGAAGGATAATGAAATTCGAACTTGGTGCAGAATTCTTATTTTTCTCGTCGTAAGCGTACAAAAATTTGACTTTTCATTTTTGTATTGAGCTTTTTCTTCATGTCAAAAGCCGCAAAAATTGTGTCTGTGATTCCAGTTTACAGGACTTGTCAAAGCAATTAACACAAGATCATTACCTTATATTCAGAATTATAGAATGCAAACTTTTGGTTGATTAAAAAAGAAATCATTACATGTGTTTTCGTTGATAGAATTAAGAAGAAAAAATAATTGCGAACATTTAAACAAATCAAATCAAACATCAGTCATAAAGGAAGATTTTTTGTCAAAAGTGTGGCTTCCAAAACGATTCGTGTTTATTTGGCTAATCAAGGAATTCATTGTTAATAAAATTCTCGATTTTTCCCCTCCCTTTCAGTCTATAAACGATTTCATTCAATTATGTGACGCTTTCCGTTCAAATATTTACTGAAAAAATTAGACCGAAAACTAGCTGTGTGACAGCGAAAGGCATGCACTTGTGCCAAAAGATCAAGCAAGAATGGGAAGTTTTCTCTTTTAAAAACCCTAAAACAGCTGTATAAATTATCTGCTTTTATGAATATCCTCCCACTTTATGTACATAAAATAAAGCTTGAATTCCACTCTTGACTGTGAAGAATGCTAATTCAAAAGACTATATTTCTTAAACTAAGAGCGCCATCAATAGCTATCTTCAGACCATCTTCATCGCAGATTATCTGGGCTCGGATTCTTTTGAATTATGTCTTTACTGGAGCGTCAAAGTTTGGAAAATAATTGGCTATTCAAGCGCTTAGTTTAAAGAGTTCTCTTCTTAATACCAAAAGCAGAAAACGTTTAAAACGTCTTACCCTCCACCTGAAATTTGCGCGTTATGGAGATTTTGAAAGCACAGTTTCTGAATTAAACACAAAATACGAAAAATAAGTTGGCCTTAATTAGTATAAACTTTCTTGTTATATCTCAGATTTTTTGTTGTTTTGGAAGTGGTTATTATTTTCTATTGTCTCAATCAGTTTTTTGACGTTTTTACCCCAAGGGTTTCGTACTATTATTAGCCTCAAAATGCACTAGTTTTTTCTATTCTCAGGAAATTTTTGTAGGTAAAGAATCCGTTTAGCAAGAAAGCAAATCCCACCCCACCTAACTTTCCAACAATAAACTCCAAAAAGCATTTTTTTTTTTTTTCAGAATATTAAGTGGTCATTGGCGTTTAAGCTCTATGGCGGGCTGGGCTTAATTACAAGAGCCCTGCTGCCTCTGTGAGGCTTTCAGACTCAACGGATCCGCCAAAAAGCGATAATAAGTTTCTAGTTTTTCACTGATACCATTCATATGCGTTGATAGAAGTAATCCACAAGCTACTAGACTCTGGGCCGCCTAGTTCCTTTCTTTAAAGCCTTTTAATTCCATCCTGAACGCTATAGAACAATATGACAGAATAGAGAGAAGAAGACTAGAGAAAAGAAGAGAAGGCGAACTGTCTCTCAATGACGACAAACTTAAGAACAAATAAACGCGATAAAAGCAGGATTCTATTATTTTATTTGTGTTTTATCAATTGGTACATTGAGCGAATTTGCGTGAATTCAGTCCAAAAGTGCACGAACCAACACCTGTTCGCGCACCGGACATACTTCGTTTATATTGCGTTATCACAAGAAGAGACGGATGTCCTAGATTGTCCGGGTCACCATGAAGTCGGGGGCTCATCTGATAGATCGACTAATCGACATAACCGTTAAGGAAGTACTATGATTGCTATTGAGGCGATTGAGGAAAGGAGAATCCAGGATTTTCTGAATCCCATATAAAACTCGGAAAAACTTTTGTTCATCCTGGTATATTAAAAGCCACTAGGGACACGCACTGGAAATGAGATTCGTGGGCTTTTGGCCATTTATCCATTAATCTTCCTTGTTCCCGAATTCGCCAAGTTCTATCAAATTTCAATCATATCCGTAGATTTAACGCCGTCCTTCCTACGCCCCAAGACAGTAACTACACACCAGGGTCTTCCACCACGATTAATTTAGCCTAAATACGTGAGTATCTGTTTTCAACCCATCTGACTTCAACTTGAGATCCAAGGTACTTTAAAATCTTGATTTCAAAAGCTTCAAATCTTTTCAAAATATCACAGCTTTTAAGTGCCATGGACAGATAAAAAATCTCCCGATAGCTCACCAAGGCTTTTAAAGATGGTGTGCCTCGATAATGGTTATTGGCTACGCTATATCTTTATCCCCTTCCTTTGGAAAAAAAAGAACGTAGATTTAGATTGCAACTTCCATTTTATTGTAAACTGATTCCTAAGATAGGGTGACTCAAGATTGACTTGAAAAGAATGGAGAACTATTCCATTTGATAAGTGTTTGATTCTGTCATAGTTTTCCAAAGCGCCTTTCTTATATTATGTTCTAAAAACCGCAAAACTAGCAGTTTTGAAACAGTGAATAGAAACGGAAAACTAAAAAATTCTGCATTTTTATTTCACTAGTACAATTAAATGTTGCTTCATTTTTAAAAAAGACAAGATATAGTGTTATCAGTCAGTTTGGTCTTGTTGGTTACTTCAAGACCGCAGAAATATTAAAAAGAAATTTATGAACTACAAATAATCACAAGCAATAACCTTAAATCTTAACAGCGCTATTAAAAACGTGGCGTTCGTTTAAAGACCAGCAGATCAAATCAGGGGAAAAAAATGAGAACTTATAGTTTACTCGTAGAATGAGCGGTAAATGATTCTGTCAGTGAAAAAAAAAACCCATTGTGTTATTATGCATGTCGTATAGAAATCAGTTCGCGCTGGAAAAAGTACTAGTATCGTCGTATCATAAAAGAAAGAATTTAGAAATAAAATGAGTATCAAAGTTTCCTCCGCGTTCTGCCGGACTTTACAGTAAACACCGTTTAAAATTTTCCTAGAATTTAAAGATATTTCACTCGCGTTTTAAGATGCGCCATCATCTGATCATGACAAACCGCAGAAGTGCCTCGATGTACAAGGTTTTCATCAATTTTAAATTGACTCAATAGGTGAGGGAAAATAAGAAAAACGACATGAAAAATGTTGTTTAGAAATGATTGTTTCTAATGTTTTCAGGTCCAGTTTGAGGATTATAAATTCTTGAGAGAGATCTCAAAAGTACACGTCACAAGCGGACGCGATTAGTTCCATGAGGGTTTCTTCCATTCGTTTTCTCGGGTCAGTAGCGCGATTAATCCACCATTTATACACAAACATCAGTGGAAACAGCCACGAGAAAAAGCGTACAGTATTTACAGGAATCGTGAAATCTTAATTAGTGGGTAAAGCACACTAGCTTCTTTCACAAAAATGGAAATGAAGGGCGGAGTATATGATATATACTTTTACAATATCGCGAAGTGTTTTTACTCTATAAATTTAGAAATGGCATTGCCTTATTGTGCCAGCGTTCATTCAACGTTCTAGGGCAAGTGGTGATGTGTGCTTATCTTGCATGGCTTATTACATGTAGTGGCTGTCTTCAGTCCTTTTCTCTGCTCCTTTTGTCTCCTTCTCATTTATCTATTAATTTTATAGAAACGATAAAGAGAAAAATAACATTAAGCCCTTGGCGGGAATCGAACCCCAAATCTTCGGTTTCCTAGTCCGATGTGTTAAGGACCAACCACGCTGGAAACGCAGCCGGACAATGTAACAGTGTATATGCCAAGGCTTAATGTTATTTCTCTCTTTATCCTTTCTATATATACACACCGAACCCATTCACTTTACTTTCATTATTAATTTTATACCTTTTCAGTGGAAGAATTGCTCACTGCACTCGATTTAAGTCGATTCAAGTCCATCATGTCCACCTTCAATGAGTCATACCACTTTCAGCATTTTCTCTCACACCTCAGTCGTCTTTCTGTGACATCTGAATTAAGGACAAATTCATGCCTCTTATTCTTTCAAGATACTTTAACCAAACTGAACATTAGCTTATTCTCTCCTTCATTTAAACTATTACTTTTGCATGGCGTCATTTCATGACTAGTATTACAGACTAGCTACTTAATAGCATTTCCCTAACTCCGTCACCAAACGATATATTCAACGCAAGACTGTTAGTATCCATCTTAACCTTCGATGTATATTTTTGTTTCGAGTCCTGTTTGCCATTCAAATTTATCAAGTTAGAGTTTCATTAGGTTTGCGCAATCATTAGTTGCCAAGAACAAGTCGGAGCCGTGAAGGAAAATTAGCAAAAGTGTAGAGGTCGCAAGCAAAACTCGGCGCGAAAATCGACGGAGCTAAAGGCGGAAAGAAAACTTCCAGAATGATATGGCGCGCAAGATGGCAGAGCCCGTGTCATGGTCCCTTAAGGCAAAGATACCAAAGGGTTTGTGTGTGCCATCTTGGATTCATTAGTCAAACGCGTAAGGGATATCTTGCTGTTAATCGAATTATTATTGTAAATAACGGTACATCGACCCTTATCGTGTTCACGGCTTTGATTGCATTCACAGATGTACATATGTGTAGGGCAACCGTTGGACAATGATAGTAGCTACTGTTATACATTCACGTCAGTTTGGAATGCAATATTCTTATATGCAAACATTTTTGTACTTGTAAAACTCAACTGCAAAGCCGCCCGATATCTAGTTTTGTTTTCTTGGCTTTCATATTATATTGTTTTCAAACATACTGCTAGCCGTGCCTATAGCTCTCTGTTTATTTCAGTTCATTTCCAAAGCAGAGACGACGAAATCATTGGGTTCGATAAGCATGCAGATGCTTAAAGAGTAATTCAAGCCCGTTTGTTTTTCATTCATACAGAATTCGATAATTCGTCAAATTGCTAAAATTGCTTTAGATTGCAAATAAACTACCTCGTTAATTAGCCTGACTGTCAAAGCATTCAAAACATATGGACAAATAATATTGATCTAAAACGATTTGCGGCAACTAAATTCACGCACCGACTAGCAACACTAACATGAGGAGAGTTAGCATCTCCAAGTGAGTCTCAGACTCTTATAATCTGGTGTCAAAATCTTGTAGAAAGTTCCTTTGCAATGAGCAGTTGATAATATTAAGTTGGAATGTATGTAGTTAGAGACGTTCATTGGGAGGCCCGTAACGTCTTCTGACCCTTCTACAGCGTCGCTTCCATTCCATAACTCTCCTATCATAGAAAACTTCAGACTGCATGCGCTTAGTAAAGCTTCTCAGTAAATTAATAAGCTTTCGTTTCAAGTACATAAAAGACACTGTTAAATGAAGAACATTTTTATTTCGGAGCCATGAAAATTTACTGTATGGAAACTCGAACCATGACTCTTGAACGCGGCTACACATTTTTTCAACATCAATTAACTAATAGCCTGCGTGCATCCGAACACAAATCCTACGGTTAACCGTGGGTTTTGTGTTCGGATGCACGCAGGCTATTAACTAACAGTTCATTAATAATTTCATATCTTCATTTTATGCTCTGCAATAGAAAGTTTATAAAGCCCAAACTTCCGTTTTTCCGAAAAAGGCTTTGCGATTCTTACGTCAATTACCTACTGTCCATTATTTTGGCGATGCATTTGTATCCTACTAGTTCGGTATACTGGATAATACATGCTCGGATATAGAATTCATATGCTCAGTATTTTCCTTGAGTTTTTAAGGGGCAGGTCGAGTATGTTCAGGGACGCGCTGACTTCCAAAAACGTTCATTGGTGACCGCTATCATACACCAATCTCTTTCATGCTTAAAAAAAATATTGATACTAATTCATTAGACAAATTGTTATTCACAAAATATGGACAAAATTTAATCGTTAATCCACATACTAAAACGATAGCGTCTTTTCCAACATATGGTTCCCAGACTGGCATTATTGCTAACTATAATTATCAATCAATAAAATGTCAAAGCTAAAACCACAAGTGAAGGGCTAGAAGCTAGCCGTATGCATCCAATTTAGTACGCATGAACTGCGGAAACAGTGATTGATATGGCTGAATGGATACTCAGGACCTCCTTTGGACTGTAGCTAGTGTGGTGCAGCACAGGAAGAAGGAGATATCGGAATGAATAGGATGCAGGACTTGTGGACAGCAGTGGACACTCTCATTGGTCAGCAGCATTTGACCGTCTTTGCAGAACGTACACTGATGGAATTAGATTTAATCACTTAATAAACAGAACTGTAGTTGTTTGTCCGACATTTTTATTCCGTAATCTTGATACATTCCTTTCTTTTCCGTATTTTTTGTTTTTCTTTCTATTTTGTTCACGCGTAACTTAACAATACAACTTGCTACAATAGCCGCAGTGATACGGCCGTATCTTAAATAATTCATCGCAGCTTTCATTTCATGTACAAGCTGTCAACTGCACGCAGATAATGGCTTTGTATGCCTGGCAATTTAATTATGCTGCTTAGTTTTTCCCTATTACTGGCTGAGCTGCGAGAAGCTATGCAAAACCCACATTAAATACTCCGTGCATCCTGTACAGAGTCCCCCGCAACACCGTGAGATGTCGTTGTGAGATTCTTTCGCCCTTTGCATCATCATTACTGAGTTGCAATACTGGACAAGTCACAAGAAGTTCCGACTCAGACGTACGATTTACAAGCAATTGAATTAAGAACGGACTCGAACCATCAAATTAATCAATGGGACAAATATCTCATCAAATTTCTGTAGTTGACGCCGGGGCGGATTGACTAAGATTTCCTATTATATGCTGTCATTTCATTTGTAAGCCTTATGTGAAAACGGGAAATACGGTTGGCAGTTCCTTTGACAAGCCATGATAGTCTGTAAAACCACAGTGTGACCTTTTCGCGATATTATTCTGACAAAAAAGACTGGAGAATTAAATTTAGACTTTCATAGATTTAAGTGGAAAGTTGATGCATACGTGAGAATTTGTCTCATGCGTAGTACGCCGGCACAGAAAATGTACCTTTCTACGTTTTTTTTATAGGAATCCTTCTTAAATCAACCAAGAAAGATCGTGATATAATCTTCTCACGTTCAGCCGCTGGGGCTTGTCGTTGCTAGCTGAAAAATTTATGCTACGGAGTCTTCAAACAGGAAATACTTCCGTTTATTTTCACAATATTTACTTCTGTTGAAATGACTAGAATATTTCTTGGCCATATGTCAATAATAAGGGGTTCAGTTGCCTGTGAGTGAGTAATGTTTACGCAAAAAATTCAAACAGTTATAGTCGGCACTACAAATCCATGTGCTTTTACACCATTAACAGAAAGAAAAGAAAAATATCAAGGAACTAAAATTAAAGGAAACTCCGTTTCAAGAAATTTTCGAAGTCTTTGACGCTTTAATTTTAGAACCGTGAAAGGTTTTCAGCTGGTCATCTTTGCGGACCATTTTTCAAAAACGCTATTTGCTGGAGAATTCTTTTAAGTATTAAAAGCTCAAAGATGTCGAAGAAAGCTACCATTTTAAACGGCTAAAAACCTGCGTTTTCATACAAACGGAATTGAAATCCTAGTTAGCGAAAAAAACAAATCTATGCGCTTAATTTCAAGTAATTTGACAGCGCTAAAATGTCGTTTTATAACCAAAACCGCGTTTTTGAACGAACTACTTCACAATGCATGGTTTCAGCTTCTTTGACCAGCCAAGCTTGACAATTTGAATTAAAATTTGATCGACCATTGAACCCTCACAGGGCACAATATTAAACTGCAAATTTAATTTGAAACGCACACAATTATAACATCTATTCGACATGTTCTGTAATTAGGTTTTTTTTTTCGAGCTTTATGAGTCTAGTCGTTTTAGATTGTCAATTATATACCATATAAAGTAACCAGACGTCTTTTCTACTTCAAACAACCGCTTAATCGTACACATTGATATCAGGACTTGGTAGTTCAAGCGAAAGCCAGTCCGTTGGTCGCTAGCCGCCATTAACTTCGATAAGTTGATTTTTCAAATATATTGGGTCTGGAATCATGCATTTGGGACTGTAATTTTGCAGTTAATACTGAATTTGTTAGCTATTAGTTGATTGGTACATACTTCTAGTTAACCAAGCGCGAGGACCGTACCTTTAAGTTATGGATCGAGTTTTTTCCACTGCCTCATGGCCCAAGCGCGTAGCGTGCGGACCATAAAGAACGTGTGGGTAACGAGGTTCCATAGCTTACGTACAAACAGAGAATGCAAGGTTAATAAGTGGTGGACACAAAAACAAGATTGGTGGTCCGTACCGTAAGTTATGGACCACAAATTGGCCAATGCGAGCGCATGAAATTACCTTGCCGTATATTTAATAAAATATTATCAGGTATTATGGCAAATGGTGGCTGTACTACCTCGTCCACTGTAGATTTCTTCTCGAAAAGCTTAAGAGGCACGAGCGCAGTGCTATGGGCTAATAAAATCTTGATGTAGGGTATTTAGTTGCCATCAAAAAATGCACTGAAATACAACCCTGACTTTCAATTAAGTTACAGCAATTATAGACAATACAGGTACCTCAGTGTCCGATTTTAGCCGTTTTCAGTTTTTGCATGATACTGTAGCACACAAAGCCAACTTCGGGTTAATGACAGAAAACAAAAATTAAAAACGACCAAAAATCTCCCTTCGAGTCATTGCATCATGTGTTGCAATGTAAGGAGATCGAGGAGATTTCGTCCATCGAAGCATGTAAGCTTCTTCTTATTTTTTACACCTATTTCAAAAAGCGTTGTCGCAGCTGAAGGCAACAGTCAACACTCCAAGACTGCAAAGGATTTCGGTAGTTTTTCTCAAAATTTCATTTATCTAGAGTATATTTTGGTTGCATGCAATTGCGACATATATTTCTGGCAAGCTGCAGTGGTAGTTCAGGTGTTAAACCGAATATTTTGGAAAATACCAGTACTGCAAACACGATTTATAAGAAAAATTACCGAAGTCCTTTGCGGCCTTGGAGTGTTGACTGTTGCTTCGGCTGCGACAACGAATTTTGAAATAGGTGTATATGCACTCTCTCAGTGGCAGTGCGTTTCAACTCCACTCCATTATATCCACTTTACTGACCTTTAAAAATATTAACTTAAATAAAAAAGAAAGAAAGAGCCAACAGCAGAAGTAAGAAAAAATTCGAATTACAAACTCGATAAGGCAGTACGTGGTCATGCAGCGCAGAAAAAAGTTCAACGTACATTTAACCACTAGAGCAACTTTGGCCATGGTCCTCTGGCATGCTGTCAGTACAAATATAAAATAAACATATATGCACTCAGACCGGCATCTTTGACTTGACAAATTAGGGTCAGCTATCGTGAGATAGCCACTTCCTCGTATTATTTCCGGCAGTTTGCTAGGTCTTCGATGCATCCTAAATGCCACTAATGTAAACATAGATAAGAACTGATGAATGGAAAATATGCTTGGTTCCAAGATATTTATTTGAAGGGATCTTATTAAATCCTCTTCGACTCTGGATTGATACGAGTGTTCAAGTGCTGTTTTTAGGACTAGCTTCGTGCATGATTTGATTAGGATTTTCTTGACGTTTTAATGCTTGGTTCGAAAAATTAAACGCACTGTACAAATGTATAAACAACACAAACAACATAAACAAACAAACAAACAAACAAGCAAAAAAGACAACAAGCAACCAACAATCGAACGAGCAAACAAACGAGTCCATACGAGTCCATATAGCATTCACCCGACTTACCTTCGGTTTTAGCCGGAAAGCTTCTGTTTTATAACGCTTTCCGTCATTGCTTCAAATAGTAATCGAAAGACAGATCTAATAAGACACCGTCCAACACTGAGAACACAATGAAAACTGCCAGGGATTTAATTCTAGAGGATGTGGTAAGTACCGCGAGAAGGATATGGCGATGAAAAGGCCTAAAATGATTTAGTATTACTCTTATCCAAGAAAGCTATTGTAGTAACAGCAAAGCAGAAACCATAAGAAACATTGATCCAACTGTGTGTAAAAATGACGGGCGCTAATTACCGGCTCTGGCTGATAACGGTAATTAATGCATTTCTAACACGGTTTTCTTTGTTGTTCAACGGGCTTTATCTCGGATAAAGCCCGACGAATACGTTAATGAGGACAATAACTAGATAAATGTCCTTGAATATCTTAATGAGGGCAATATTTATATGAATACCCTTGAATTTGTAATGAGGAATTCATTCCCCATTACAAACTCAACGTATACGAGGCAGAATTGCGAAGCACGTCCCAACAGTACAACAGGCTACTTATTTAGAAGTCTGTTGGTGAGACCTTGGCTTATAGTCAACCCCGTCCTCCCAGCTCGAAAGCTTGCAGGCCATAACATGATCTCTTGGCATCGCCCTCTCCATGTAAGATGAGATAAAGCATTCACTATGACGTAGTTATATCTTCTACGCATGCTCTTATTACTGAAAAACACGGCCCTCGGGCTTTACATGGCTTATTGCCACCGTTCTCGGTATTTATCTCTTACTTAAACTGACCTCAAGAGACACTTTAAGGAGGCTTGAAATGGTTTTTGAAATGGCATACACTAACAAGAATAGCCTGGAAAATTTTTATCTGGTTAATGTATGACAGAAAGCAGACTCAAAAGACCAAAGACCATAAAGTTAAGATTAGAATGAAATTGAAAATATGACGTTGACGTTGCTATGACAACGATAGAACACTTCAAATGTGCACAAAGTTTTTCATTAAAAGAATCATAAATTAAGAACGGCACGGTAAAAATCGTTTAAAATGAGCTTATTATAACTTCATGATCCAATCTTTGATTTGAAAGAAAAAGAAAAAAATTTGTAAGGCCTGGGTCAGGCAGCTAATTAGCATAAAATGATATTTTTACAGTTTAAAGTGTTGGTTTGCAAATTTGATCTTATAACTTGGGGACATATTAGTTTTTATTGAGATTGAACAATTCTTGTTGTCAGGATGACATGCCCTTGGTCACGTGACCAATATTGATATGCAGAAAAACTTAAAAACTCAATGCAAAATGGGCTGTATAGACTCACTAACTAGACTGATGAAAAATATGTGTTTAGACGACCCTCGTAAACGTCTTTCAAACTGGGCTTTGTATGGTTGCCCATCATTGATTATTATGGAGACATTAAACAAAACAGGTCACGTGACCAAATGTCGAATTTACAAATTTGCATCTCTTCACTGTCTAGATGTGGTCATCCATACAAAGCCCAGGTTTGTGTGCCTAAATATCCTTAACATTTTAACACC
>WUAP02152565.1:0-10739 GCA_015163945.2 Stichodactyla helianthus
CGGTGAGTTTTGCAGAGTCTCAAAGGACGGCGTGTTGGTTGTGATTATCGAAATCAAAGAAAGATTTTCTTTGTCTACGAAGTTTATCTTCTCGTGTTGAAAACAATATTTCACTCGTTCGCTGCGCTCACTCGTGAAATATTGTTTTCACAACTCAAAGATAAACTTCATATCTTCGCAACGCCGTGTAATATCCTCTAAATATTGTGAAAAATAAGGGATAATCAACATATTCTTCGCTTTCCTTTTTGGCTCAGATCAGTATCAGACCTTCCTCCTCAGTTTTCAAAGGAAATGAATAGATGGATGGATGGATGGATGGATAGCATCATGAATGAATTGAATGGACGGATAGTTGCTCATTAGTCTAATAGAGATTAGTAGTTACACTAATTCCATGGTTTTCTTTTGTGTCTACTTTTCTATCGGACTTAACTATTCGTTTCTGCTTCACGGGTTAAGTGCCATCACTCAATAACATATATACTTACATTTCTTGTTTCCATATACTTCCACACGCAGTACCTTATGACTAATATATTCCGTTGGTATGAACCTTATAAACCTTGCATCGACTGGAGGGTCTAACACATTAGTCTTAACATCATTACTGTTAAGTAAATTGCCAGGAAACAGCTGGAAAAAATACATTTAAGCCCTTGTTACACGGTTGAACTTTTAGCTCTTGCATGCGTACAACGGCGTTTCGAGACGAGTTTCACCGGGCTGTCAAAGGGGTGCAATGGTCTACTTTTTATCTGAAACTCGTGTCGGGAGAAAAGACCATTGCATCGTCTTACACCCTGGTGAAACTTTTCTCACAGTGATAGTTGCACACAAGTTTCAGCTAAAGTGCCTTTATCAATCTGGCCTCATGTTTGAAAATTTCAGTAGCATGAGTATTTTTAAACACTCAAAATATTATATCATTATTCAGTCAGTCATATTCAATTTTTAGGGGACCGGTCATTTTTTTAGAGGGGGGGGAGGGGACTGGTGTATATCATAGGGGAATGGGTCACCGACTTTTTTTGCACGGAAAGAAATATTAAAGGACCGGTCAGTAAGGGAGGATCACATACATTTCCCAGTAAATTTGTTTGAAAATGAGGGGGGATCATTTAAGTCCCATAGTGCCTTGGGGGGGGGGGATCAGATAATTTTTATGGCGCCTCATCAAAAATCCTCCGACTCCCCCCCCCCCCCCCCCAGGCGATAAGTATGACTGTTCCCTAAGAGTTTTCTTTAAGACATTGTTACTGTTATTACAAAATGCGAAAGATAGTTTATAAAGTGCGACAAGGGTTATTACAAACAAACTTCGATGTACCTTGTCTTTACCGTCATTTTTGTATGTACTCCAGCTTTTCCCGTCAGTAGATGTTGATATGTTGTACTCTGTAACCCTTTCTTCATGAACTTTACAGCCTTGTGTGGCGACGGCACATACAATAAACTCTTCCCCTAAGTCTATCTGTAGATAGTCATTAGGGTTACTATTAGCCCTCGGTGCCCATCCTCTGGGACCGCCATGTAGTCGTACCTGATGTGCTTGATATCCATTTACAGAACTAGAGGTTGCTGTAAAACTGCTATCTGGTATAATATCCCTGTCAGCTACACCAATAGGGTTCGGACAGTAAACTGACGTAATTCTGCTCGAGGCTGAAGTTCACCGACGTTGATGATATAACAGAATACATTTAATCAACTCAAATGAAAACTGACTCAGTTTATTTTGGAATATGACTTTTCAGGACAGGCGTCACGAAGTTTCTCACATTTTAGACCGCGTGTCTTCTCTTTGAGAATTCGGCTTCCTACAATTTCACATATGGGTTTTCGATTTCACGCACGCGAGCGAGCAGGGGAAAAAACTTTTAAAAATATTGTAGTTTTTGGGAAATTCGGAACTTGAAGCTCATTTTAAAAATTCTTCTCTTTTATCCTTCCATAAATTTTTAATTTAAACTCAGCAAAAATGTGTTTGTTCTTTATTCAATTTCGGAAATCTTCTACCCTGGTCTCAGAGGTCTTCTTTCTTTACGGCTTATCGCAAGGAGCATCACAAGTCGCCCCTCTGGCGCTCCTTAATTCACGAAAAAAGGCCGAAAGAAAACCTTGAGACTACGGTAGAAATCTCCTAACGCTCGACCTGAAAGGACCATTCAAATCCTGAAAGACTGAGACTAAAATATTCACTGACCATGATCGAGAAAATATGTCTAAATGGAAATATAAAAATTTTACTCACTTCTCTTGGAGGAACCGATGACGTAATCAGAATGATGAAAAGATAACAGCGTTGTAAGCAAGAGCCGATGTAGAATACTCATTCCTATGTAAAGTTTATACCAAGAATGGTTAGAAAATGTCAGACTTAAACAAGAATACCTTGCTAAACTTAATTCTTGTATAAAACCGGACGAGCATTTTGCTATCGATGGTCGGTGCCTTTGTGATCAAAAAGCTATCTCAAACTAGTTTATGTAAGGCCTGGGTCGGTGGTCTAACACAAACGAAAAATGTTTTTTGTTCTGTAACTCATATCCATTTTGAAATCACCGGTGTTTCCTATAATCTGATTGGTTAAAAATGGTGCGATTTCAGCCTTAATAATACAGATGCGAAAATTTCTCACTCCTGATTGGCTGAGAGTGCAATTTATTTGAAATCCCAGTGCAAAATTTTGAAATCCCAGTGCAAAAATTTGAAATTCCAGTGCAAAAATTTGAAATCCTTAGTAGTATACAAATGGTGCAAAAGCTTTCCAGAAGTATACCAGGGGAAAAGGCGTATGATTTTCTTCACGGTCTAGCAGCCTCTAAAGATATCTTACATTGGAATTCGCATGGAGAAATGACTTATCATCAGCGTCGGATCCCAGTTACCAACATGGTCGAGCTCATTGATTATGCTATGTTTCCATACAATCATGAAGTGAGACCACCGAGAGGATCCAAAACTTTTACTGAAGGATTATCAGAACTAGGTATTGACAAAAGTCTTATCCGCAACCAGAAAATACTGGTGGATGTGGTTGCCAGGCAACCCGAGGATAATAACACCGATGAGAGCGCAAGCGAAAGTGAGTCACGCAGACGTTTATATATAATATTATATATTATTTATATATATTATTACTTTATATATATATACTGAACGTACGGGAAGTATATATATATACTTCCAATAACGTTCGTATATATATATATATATATATACGAACGTACTGGAAGTCGATGTTGTGTGACGTTTGCATTTGAAAATAAACAGTACGAAATTTGCATGAAGGTTTATTGGCACAGTACAAAAACCTTGGATTATTTTCTTGGTTTCAAATACCCCGTCATTACAACATGAAAGAATAAAATTGTCCCCCGGCATTCCGGCAAAAGTAAAACAATCCATGTCGGTGTAAAATGATTAGAAGTAGCAAGAGAGTAGAAATGACAGAATATATTTTCACAGGTCGAAGGATAAATTGGCTTCCCGCCATTTCAAATAATAGCGCGTGACGTTAGGAAACAATAGGTAAACCACAGCCAATCACATCCTCTTCCTTTGTCAAGGACTGGGGTCGAGCACCGGGCATAAACAATAGGTGCAACATCAGCCAATGGGCGTCCGCGTAGGGCAGCGGGGAGGGGTCTGGGGCCTAGGCTCCGCAGCTCCGCATGGCGTAGAACTGTCATTTGTATACTACTATCCTTCTCTGTGATTGGTCGAAAAGACAAACGAAAATGTAACTAGCCAATCAGCTCTAAGCAGTTTCAAAGAAACGAAGTTCACAAATATTCATCGAAGAGAAAATTAAAATTTAATTACGACAAAAAATCTTCACTTTTCACAACTTTTAAACCATTAAACTCGTGAAAAAGAGCAATCGTTTCATCAAAAATGCATTCTTCGTGATCAAGAGTGAATAATATTTGACATTTGTACCCTTCAAACTTAAAAAAAAGAGAGTTTTGTTTGCCTAGGAAGTTGCTAGTCGCTGCAGATTTGTCTCGATGTTCAGTTAGCTCCTTTCATGGATCCTTTTAAGATCCATGCTCTTTTAAACTAATCTAAACTAATCTAATCTAAAATCTCAACAAAACCAAAGAAAAATTACACCAACTTCTTACAGATTGAAAAAGCTAAATTCCATGAAAGATTTGAGGCTTTAAACTTTAAAAAATATAACTTTTTACCTGCTTCATTTTCGCCTTGAACGTGACTTGCGGAGTTCAATGTTGTTTTTGATTTCCACATTTTGTCGAGTACCGTTGAGATAAATATTTATCCCAAAGACCTTGTTATCCGTCAACTTTCTCCAAACAATTTCCGAAACCAGCCTTTTCTGAGCGTTAGAATTGTAAACCGTATTTAGTGTTTTTTCTTTACCAGTTTGTTCATCGAAATTCCTCATGTGTAAGCTACTCTAACACCAGTCTAACTTATGTTTGTCTTTTGATTGTACATTTTCAAGACTAAATTAAAGTAAACTTATCAAGAAAGATTTCAAAATGGATATGATTAAGTGGTAATTGAACTTCGTGAGATCGTGCAATCTTGGTCTGAAATCAAACTTGTGATTAACAAATGCACTCCCGCTACGCGGTCGTGCAATTTTGTGATCACTCGTTTGATTTTAAGAGCAAATTGCACTCCACTCAGTTCAATTATTATTCAGTATTAAATTCACAAAAACGAATGAAATTTGACACAATATAGACTTTGATAAAATGAACAACCTTAGGTGACTGGCTACCATTGGATTTTATATTTAACTTTTTTTTTTTTAATATCGTTTTTAACGGAAATTTAATGCTGATTTCAAATATGAACAGAAAAATAGGGTGTCCCGAATTACTTTTGGAGATAATCAACCTTGGATGGATGGGTGTTTATAAGTTTTGGAAGCGAAAATCTCGTTAGCCGAAGTGAGTAGGAAACAATTTTAAAGCTCAAAAGATAATAGTTGTACGAAGGCAATATTTAGTGTACAAATATTAATTGGTTGATAATTCTACAACATAACATAAATAACTTTAAGGTCGGGATTACACGATACCGGACGAATTTTTGACCGTTCAAAAAGTCGTACTTTTAGATCCTCCGTTTACACGGGACCATGCTATCGGGATAAAGATTCGTACGGTGATCTTTTGTGCAATTAAAGATACAGCTCCGTGTAAACTGGTGTAAACGGTATGTAACGGTCGACTTTTTGAACGGTCAAAAATTCGTCCAGTACCGTGTAATCCCGGCCTAAGATAAGGAGATGAAAATACCTGGATTTGGCATATTTTGTTCAACCAGTGCTCGGAAAACGTCCCATCAAGTCGAGCAGAAATTCGTACAAAACTTCACTTTTTCATAAGTTCTAATATTTAACTTTTTGAAACATTTTTATATAAGATAGATTTTTAGGGGCTTTTTAAAATAAGCACATAAAAATGATAAATTTGGCAATTACATGGTCACGTGACCCAAATGGCGGCTTTTTAAAGGAAAAACGTTTTTTCTCTTTCCGGTTGCGAATATCACCCAAGAGTAAAAACAAATACACTGAGAACTATTCAAATATGAACCCTTACAATAATCTACTTGGCGATCTTGACAATCAGTTTTTGTTAAGGAATTTTTTAGCAAAACAGGTCACGTGACCAAGCTCGAAATACACATATCCCTATATTTCTCCTTACCTAACAGGTGAAATCCAAATCGCCAATTAGGTTATATAGGACTTTTACCTAAAAACAATGTAAGATGCTAGCAACCTGAAGGTCGTGGGCTGGAATAATGCCAGGAGCTCTGAAATTTTTTCCGACTAAAAATATACTTGAAGAAACGTACTATACACGATCTAATGTCGAGCTGTTTGGAAAGAGAAAAATAAGAGCTGGAATGGGGGAAAAATTTACGCCTAGCTAATCACGTGACTACCATAAGACAAAACTAGTAAGTTAAGGTCACTGAAGTTATCAATGTCTGCTATTGTGCCTCATTTGACTATTAGCTTCCCAGTAAATCAGCCATAACTAATTAAAACTATGTTTCATCAATTTTGGTCATAAACCCAGGCCTTAGTAAGTAGCTTATGCATTCTCTCTGAGAACTCCCATCACGATAATAATTATAACTATCCGCCTAATCAGAGAGCTCGTCCGAAGCTTAGTGAAGGGAGGATGCTGGAAGAGATGTAGTTCTAGAAAAGAAAAAAAAAAAAAAAAAAAAAAAAACACGCGGAGAAATAGTCCACAGAAAATATATAGTTGGGCAATTGGCTCAATTTTCGTAGTTATTCTAGTTGTTATTGTTTCAATTTTTAATGTGTCCTTATCCTTGAATACCATAAATGTCAATAAGGGTTTATCCATCACGCACAAGAAAATATAGAGGTAAAAAGCGATTATTGCAGTTATTGTCTCACGACTCTGCATTTACGACGTTACCCGACTGCCGACCGCCAACTGCTAGTTTACATCAGATGATGGTGTAGCAGACTAATGTAGTTTGAAATATCTAAGCCATGTAACATTTAAACATTATATATAAATGTTAAAAAAAACGCAATGTAATTTACCTCGTTTTTTCTACTTTTTCACGCTAAAATGGAGCCGAAGGGGAGTCTAAACTGCCTCTAAGAGCAAGCTTGTTCAGGTTTATAACATGTACTTACTGAAAATTGGAATAGGCTGTCCTAAGCTGCTAGTTTTCGTAGCAGCTCGATGCAAATGACCGATCCTTAACAAACCAGTTAAGTAGAACAGTTTAGTCAGCTTATATATATACACAGGATACTTCATACATGTCGTGTAGTATTGAAATACAACAGGCGAAAATTGGTTGAAATGTTGTATTCTTAAAAATAGGGGCTAATCTGGAACGGAGATGAACTTCACTGAGTCATCGTGAATTTTATCATCTTGTTTAAATGAATGTCAGCTGCAGAGTTTTCATCGATAGGTTCACTATAATGTAATTTCGTTAACTTCCAAAAGCTAGCTAAGCATTAATTTTGTTTGCCCTGGTGGTCGTATTCATAAGACGAACAACAAATTTGAATTCATGTCTGCCAGCTAGTGACATTTTCTTTCAAATCAACTAACTAATATTGAATATTTCAAGAGAGTGGCTATCTATATGTTTCGGTGCGCACAATACAAAATCATCTAATACGAATTACATTATAAGTTTCTCCCTCTTTCTTTCCTTCTTCATTTCTTTCCTTCTTTCTGTCTTTCTTTCATTTTTCTTTGTTTCAAAAATAATTGATAAATAGACATAAGTGTACAAGTTTTCCTACACCCTCTGTTCTCTACTCCACTCTGCCCTGAGCAGAAAGCTAACGGGTTAACTAAGGCGGCAGGGAAAGTAGAGAAGGCAGGACAGGCTATTTTAATAAATTTTAATATTTTAATTTATTTCTTTTTATTTAAAAATGAATTCTAATAGACCTCCTCGATGTGGGCGTATCGTTTTAGTTCCATTTCAGACCAATTGTCATTCCCTTGAGAATACGTTTCTTTGTTTGGGATTCATCCATATTTACGTATCTTTTTAAGTGTTTTCGAGAAACAAGGAGATAAGACCCAAGGCAATGACACGTGATCTGAAATGGGAAAACATTATGCCCAAGCTAAGGAGCCGGGTCAATTCTCTGTCTCTTGATCTCAAAAATTCAATTCATATTCATAAAAATTCATATTCAATATATCATTATAAATTTCTCCAAGTGTTCCTAACCATAATTAGCAAAAACATGAGTTCCAAGCGTGAAAAAACGGGCTGAACACCACAGGACAGAAATTAACAAACAACCTCATTGCAAAAAGGCAGCTCTCTTTTCGAAATTCCCGAAAGAACTGTGGAAGCATATTTTTCTCTTAAGTGAAAACCGCTTTCTCAGCTTATTATTAACAAAAAGGTTAATGTTGTTTGAACTGGTGCAAGATAAGCAAACTTTGTGCTCCGTCGTAGAAGTCGTATTCGTTCCAATAAGTGAATGTCTTTAATTTGACAATTTTAGCGCCTTTCTGTCTGAGTACGTTAAACGTTATAAGGTAATCAAAAGATCTACCAGGTGTTTTATGGGAAAGTGCGTCAACTTACTAAAGAGGCTATAGAGATTCAGAATTACAGGCTTTGGCACTAACCTAGAATCTAGAGTTTTCTTTTATTTTAAATAATTAATTTAGGACCATACTTCTAGACATCGACTGTTGAAGCGTCGTATGGCAGAGCGATACCGTTTACGGGTCAACTGGAGATTTCGGATGCAACACCACTATCCGCCTAATCAGGGAGCTGGGCCGAAGCTTGAAGGGAGAGGTTAGTCGGCCCCTAGACTATGGAAGATTAACGCCTTGCTGTGATCAGTGACTGTCTCTCTGGGCTAGTTTCTCTTTGTCGCACTTTGGTCCATGTTGAAGGCGTTTGTTAGAGATGTGCGGACCACAAAGGATTCAGTTTTGTTATTCTCAAATAAAATGATCAATTATTTATCAGAAATTAAAGAAAAATTTGTTTCGGAAATAACAGACTCCAGGCAGTGGTAGCCCAAGTGGTTTCTTTGATGTTATCATATTATAAAGAAGTTTTTATTACACGAGCGCGCATTTTGAATAAGAATAGCGCTAGTAATAGTGCTGCAAGCTGAAGGGAACTGTGCGGGCTTTTTGGGTATAAATTAAATGACAAGGTTGGCACATGCGCGGCTCGTTTGGAGTGCTTGTCGGCAATGACTAATTTCCTAGCTAATTTGTAGTCGATCTCATCTTTAAAAAAAAAAGAAAAAGAAAAAAAAAAATTACGTTACAAGAAAAATTATTTAATACAGCTGAATATTTTTACTCGTCCTACAGGTTAATTTTTCACGTTGCGCTGAGCGCAAAATCCAAAGCGATATATTTGTTGTTCAATTCTTTAAAAGGAAATGTTTTTTTGCACTATTCCTACCAGTTGAATTTAGGGACCGTTCGGGGTGGGGTAGGCTGGAAAGATTCATACAGCCCTAACCCCTAATGCCGCATGTGCTAAAAACCAACAGCTATATTGGTGAGACTTCTCGCCATCTTGCAACAACAGCTTTTCCTTTTTCACCCCTAAAAGAGGGAGTGACTTACGAATCCCTAAAAGATACGACGCTCTTCGTTATATGGGAGTACCACCCCCCCAGAACGTTTAAATCAAGCCCCAGGCAATCAATCTTCTGGAGCAGAAGTTTTCTTAACATTTCAAAGCAAGAGCATTTTTGAGTAGTTTTGGATATATTAAGGCATTGTTTTCAAGAACTTATCTTACGTATTTCATGCGAGGAGTATTTTGGTTGGTCATGGCCGCCTCCTTTGTCCAACATCATGTCGAGCAGCTGGAATTTATCTTCAATAAGTTTAGATCGAAAAACCTCAGCTCCTGGCGACAGCTCTGGTTGGAAAACTCTTCATTCATTTTGTGAAATTGGTTTTCAGAGTTAAAACATTAACAGTCTTAAAACCTCTTTAGCTTAGGCCGCTAAAAAGCAGCTAAGGCCCGGTTCAGACGTCGAACTTTCCATGAGCCGAACCTAATTACATCAAAGAAGACCGCTTAATTATCCATTGTATTCAATGAGTTCGGCTCATGAAAAGTTCGACGTCTGAAACGGGCCTAAGTTCTACAGTGTAGCTTGTAAAAACCAAACCAAAACTTTCAAAATGGCCGCCAAAAAAATGAGCCTATAAAATCACAGGCAGCCCAAATTCAAGCCTTGTGAGTTATTTGAAGGAAATAATTAACATTTATTCACTGGGACCGAGGGAAACAGTATGTTTTGTGGTCCCGAGACCGCTGATGTTTCCCGAGGTCCCAGTAAATAAGTACTTTATTATCATACCAAGTGTCAAAGAGAACAAAAAAAATAGAGAAAGAATGAATTTTGAAAACGCGCGTGCTAATGTAGTGGATTCTGGTTTCCGGTTTTGATATTTTTCAGTCACGTGACTTCCGGTTGTTATTCCCGGGCCCTCCCAGACTTGTCGACAGGGAGACAGTCGAATTTCTTTACGTTCACGTGATACACTCTCGACCAATAGAAATTGAGGAAAATTGAACTTTGACACTTGGTATATAATAATATAGGATATTACATGGGTGCGCGGAGATCTGATGTTTTTCTTCATCGATAAATATATAATATATACAAATAATTAACAGAATATCACATAGGCGCTTGGAGATGCGAATTTTATCTTCTCGTGTTGAAAAGTTCTAACTCGCCCTTCGCTGCGCTCACTCGAGAGATCTTTCAACACTCGAAGATAAAATCCATATATAGATATCAATGAAATACCAGGATTTCTCCTGTTTCTAAAATTTCGTACACAGTGAAGATATCTTTTTTATCCTTCAAATGATCCTGAATATTTCATCGATATTTATAAAATATACAAAACGTTACATGGTCGCTTGGAGATACGAGTTTTATCTTTTCGTGTTGAATATCGGTCACTCGTTCGCTGCACTCACTTGTGAGAAATATCATCAACACTCGAAGATAAAATTCGTATCTCCGCGTGCCCATGTAATATCCTCTGTTTATTAAAAAAACAGTGAGCAGCAAAACATGCCAGTTTACAAATTACAATTTTAAACCCTAAGGAAAAAGAAAAAAATATATATAGACATGAGTAGTGTGAGAGATGATATTGAACTGCGGTGAAACAGAAGTTTTGAATGATGATCGTCGCAGTGAAATATATTCAATCTAA
>WUAP02152576.1:0-10739 GCA_015163945.2 Stichodactyla helianthus
CGAAATCCTTTGCAGTCTTGGAGTGTTGACTGTTGCCTTCAGCTGCGACAACGATTTTTGAAATAGGTGTATATACCTCTTACTATATCATTGGTACAGCATGAGGGTGGTACCATTAAGTTATAAGCAGAGTTTTTTTCCACTACCATAAGGACCAAGTGTGTAGCGTATGGGCCACAAAAAAATCATGGAAAATGAGGTTTCATAATTTATGTAGAGACTGGGGAGAAGCAAGGTTAATAAGATGGTTATAATATTGGAAGGCAAACACAAAAATACTTGGTCCTTTGGATATGGACCACAAATTGGATGATGGGAGCAAATGGAATTGCCTTACCATAACCTACCATTATAATTGCTACGTTTTAGAAAATAAAAAATAGAATATGCATAAGACAACAGAGGCTCTAAATCCCAGCCACATAAAGTTTGCTTGGGGGAGGGGAGGGGGATAAACACTTTTGACTTTCTAGTAATTTGTGATATTCTAATTTTATTAAATTATGTAGTTTTGGTTCAAGGGCTACAACATTGGATTTTTGAAGACAGTAGTGCATAAATTATAACATATTAAATGTGATGTATAGTAAACAAATGGAAGACCAAGGTGTTTTCTCTAATCATGCTGAATTAACTTTAATAGTATAAAGTATTGAGACCAAATTGTGTAGTAATATCATCATAAAGGTGTAATTCAATGTTATATAACATGGAACACATTTTATTAATTTTTCTAGCTCAAGCAAACATATACGCAAGGTGTTTTCTCTTGGCACAGATATAGATAATTATAAAGAAGTAGATGAATATTGTTGATGTGGTGCAGGGCTGAGAGAAAAGATGGCAGATCACTTGTTGTTCTGACAAGCAAGAGAAAAAATTTAGTCATCCAAAGCAGAAAAGCCCTGATTTTTATAAAATATCCTACTTTCAACTTTCTTTCTTTTTAGAATTGCTGTTTGTCTAGGCAAGCATAAATTAAAGTACTCAACTTCTGATGAACATGTAATATGTCAAATATTTTATCACTGATTCAGAAAAAAACACTGCCTTTTTAATCGCTATTTTTTCTTATACAATGTTTGGTAATTGAAAACATTCTATGGGTCAAAAATAAAGAAAGAAAGGAAGAAAAATAAGAAAGAAAAACAAAACAAAAAGAAAAAAGAAAAAAAGAAAAGAAAAGAACAAGAGAAAGAAAGGAAAAAAGAAAGAAGACAAGCTGTTTTCTCTTTTCATGGGAAGATGATTAAGAAGTAGCTAGAATGTTGCAGATATGCATTGTACATAATATTAATATATTAAAATGAAAAATGGGACTTCTAAAAGTAATAAGAACTGTTCATATATTGAATCTATCATGGGGAGATGATTAAGAAGAAGCAGCTAGAATGTTGCAGATATGCATTGTTACATAATATTAATATATTAAAATGAGAAATGGGATTTCTAAAAGTAATAAGAACTGTTCATATATTGAATCTATTTTTAGAGCTTAAACAAACACACAAACATGTGTTTTCTTGTTACTTGTGAAGCTGTGAAGGTTATGAAGAATTTAATATTAAGAAAGTCTGCAATAAATATTATCTAATTTAAGTTGTTAAAGTGGCAATGTTAAAGTTTATCAAAAAGTTTCAAATCCAGGTTTTTGTGAATGGTTTTGGCTCAAGATTACAAAGACCATCACTAATTGTATCTTTAATTCGTTTTTCGTTATTATATTTGAAAGTAAAGGAGAGCTAGTATCCTAGTACCACCTTGTTCTGGGAAAAAAAAAAAAAAAAAATTATATATATCCTGTTAAAATTTATAGATATATTTTTTTCCTTGCAGAAGTTGTTTTAAAATTTTAATTTCAATAATTATATCATGGATTATTCAGACCTCAAGGCTATCAGTATGGTATCTCAGGAGGTATTTCAATCATATTTTGTGTCATTTGTAGCATACTGGAGTTTTATCTTGTAGGCTCTGAGCACGAAAAGTGTTCATTATTTATCAAACTATGAAGCGGGATTATTACCTCGTATGTCCCACATCATACAGCAAGTTCCCACAGCATACACTCTAGCTCTCGTGATGATTGATTGGTTGAATGATTAATTCCACACGAAAACAATAAATGTTACGGCATATCGTGTAGGAGCTGTAGTTATTGCCTTTCTTTTCCCAGTTATACAACAACTTTAGTTATGGGAAGCCATTTTAGTCTGTGTGTGTGCTTTAAGTCAATACCGTACGTTTTCCTCTCCTACAATAGCCATTCTTATGGGAAGCCATTTCAGTGTTACTGCATACCGTACCGTGTACGTGCTGTAAGTAAGTACTGTTCGTATCCCACTCATACGATATAGTAACCAATGTTATGGAAAGCCATTTTCAGTGTTTGGGTATACCATACCGCGTACGTGCTGTAAGTCAGTACCGTTCGCTTCCCAATCATACGATAACCATTCTTATGGGAAGCCATTTAATAATAATAATAATAATAATAATAATAATAATAATAATAATAATAATAGGACAGTTATATTAGCGGTGTTTTAGTATTTATTAAGGGAATCTAATTTTAATTTTTTGCTATATTTCAATTCTTCTGCTTCTTCTTCTTCTTCCTATAATTGTTATTTATTTATTTATTTATTTATATGATTAAAATATATAACAATATCACCTTAAAGATTTGGAGAAAAATAAATAAAAGTGAGGAAACAGATATCCCAAAAACAAGAAAAACTGGATTGAAAAACGAGAATTTGAAATAAGGAAAGGGAAGAAGTGAAGAAAGAGAATTTCATTTCAAATTAAGTAATAGTAATACGCGATGAAAATAAGACAGCAAGAAAAGGGGGAGAAAGAAAGAAAGAAAAAATGAAAAGAAAAAAATAGAAGAGCAAAAAAAAAAAAAAAGAAAGAAGGAAAGAAAAGAAAAGAAAAAGAAAAAGGCAGAAAGCGGGAAAAATATGTCTTGCTTTCTTTTTCTTCTTTCATCTTAAAATAAGAAGGGGAAAAAAGAATGCATTATAGACAATCGTCGTTTTCACACACAAAAAAAGCGGATGTTTTTCTTACCATAGTTTACCATCACCTGTACTCGTCTAATGCAATTATCGTTTTTTCGATTTGAAAAGAACAACAGAAAGCCATTTTGCGGCGTTAAAGGCCGGAAATAATTCCCCTCTAAATGATTGGAAAAATCGTGCTGAAAATTAAAAACACATCCTATTTGTGAAAGACTCGTGCTCAGTTTTCAAAATATTTTATAGACACCCACTATTAGAACGAAGTAAAGTGAATACGTTCGGTGTGTATATATGGAAAGGATAAAGAGAAAAATAAGATTAAGCCCTTGGCGGGAGTCGAACCCCACGTTTTCGGTTTACTAGTCCGATGTGTTAACCACTACACCACAAGGACCAACCACGCTGGAAACGCAGCCGGACAATGTAATGTATGCGGCAACCGTAGGGATTAGAACGGTCGCTCCATTGGACCTTTTCGGCTTGGGCGTAATGTTTTCCCATTTCAGAGCACGTGTCATTCCCCTGGGTTTTATTTCTTTGTTTACTGGTAACGCTTGAGAAGAATCATTAACATGGATGTACCCGTAAACAAAGAACCTTATTCCCAAGGGAGTGACACGTGGTCTGAAATGGGAAAACATTACGTCATAGCCGAAAAGGTCTCTTAGAAACATGGTTTTCATAGAAGCATATCATTATATTTCATAAAAGCTTTATACATCAGTTTATTTAATAGTCATGTTTCCTCATGTTGTATAATGTTTTATCAACACTTGAGTTGTTGGAAAATCACTCTAAAATTATTGGAATCAGCTAGTACCTTAGTGAGTGAATCCAAAACTTTTCTTCTATATTCTAAATCACCAGCCTGTTTATAAAACAGCATTGAACGTGGAGATGCTAATCAGTTACATCGATTTCTTTGGAGCGATATATAACAAAATATAATAAATACAATAAAAATAAAACAGACTCTGCGCTCGGTATGAAATTAACGTCATGATTCCTTCCCACACCATCCCAATTTTTTAAAAATTATTTATTTATTTATTTTAAATAAATAAATATATATATATTTAATATTTAATATTTTTTTATTTATATTTATTTATTTGTTTTCCTTTCTTTCTCTCTTTCATTCATTCATTCTTTCATTCATTCATTCATTCTTTCTTTCTTTCTTTCCTTCTTTCTTTCTTTTCTTTGGTTAAAAAAAGACAAACTCTATCCAATTTAATGTATCCGCGACAGTATCGATTCCTGTTAAAAAGCACAGGTTGGGCTACCAGTGTCAACTTTCTTACAGAAAAACACTATGTTTCAGATTGCCTACCACACAAATGTCGTGTTCGAATTACAATCCCGCCAACCATCAATCAACATAAGACTTTCAAAACAAAATGGCGTTAGTCAGCATCATACAACTGTGGGCTGTCCACTGAGAAAGGGTACTGGCCCTACCGAGAACGGTGTAGAAGTCGAGAATACGACTAATGGTAAAGACGAACTTCACGGCCGTATTCACCTCAAAGGTCAAATGATGCACATCGAGGAGTGGAAATCAATGGCCTACTTGGCTACACCTGTGTAAGTAATTATATCAAGTGTGTTGGAAGAAGAAGAAGAAGAAGAGGGAAAAAAAAAAAAAAAAAAAAAAAAGAGGCACAGCTGAATTTTTTCAACCAAATATCGAGGTATTTACCCCTGGGTTCCAGAGGCTCTCTTCCTCCTGTCTCTCTCGGTTGTACTCTTTGGCTTCCGTAGAATGAGCTGTTTTTGGTAAGGGTGGCATAGGTGGTGTAGTGGTAAAACGTTCGCCTCTCACCAATGTGATTCCAACGAGTTGGGTCGCTGGGTCGATCTCTGCGGATGCCAGAAGTTAGTAGAGTTTGTTAGATATGTTCTTTTCCTCACTACCATGGTTTTCCTCCAGGTTCGCCAGTTTTCCTTCCTATGTAAAAATCAACTTCTGAGCTGAGAGTTGTATGCTTAAAACAATTAATGTAGTGACAAATTCTAATCTAATTTTATGCTGACTATTAAGACCACATATCCAGAACGTCGTAACGCTAGTGATTCACTTTCTTTTTTGAAAGTAAATGAGTTTGAAAACAAAGTTAAGCTTGTTTGGCTTGCGATAGCATGCAAAACATCCAACCTATCACAGTGACCAAGGGAATCAACGGCATTAATTTCGACATAGGATTAAGCAGAAAGACTATGGGGAAGTCATATCGCGCGTTTTAAATATATATATATATATTGTTTTTTACTTGATTGTTCGGTATTCTCGAGCTCTCTATCTCGTTCTCAGAGTACAGAAAATAAACAATCACCTTAATCTAAATTGGCTCGTTGTGGCGTGTTCCTCTAACTTGTTGGTAATGCGTCCAATCTTATGTCCGTCGTGTTGGTTACTTCGATCCCTGGGACCCGACATCATTTGCGAGTAGAGTTGTTTGTTAAGGTGATGTTACACGAGACAACTCGCAACGACGATTTTTCGCGCAACAGTGTTGCGCGAAAATTTGTCGTTGCCACAGAGGTTGTTTCACATAACGATTTTCCTTGCAACATCAAGGTACGTGACGAGTCATGTCACGCGTTATCGCAAAATATGGCGGTCGACGGGCTTCAAGCCACATGGCGGACTTTCGTCCATATTCTTTTTATTGACGATTTGGAGGATGATATACCAACACTGTTGCACGAAAAATCGTTGTTGCGAGTCGTCTCGTGTAACATCACCTTTAGTTCTCTCTTGTGCTTCTAAATTCCATCTTCGGTCTGGCGTCGAACGTTTTAGCCAACATCCTCTGCCTCTGGAGAGCGAGCAATCAATTGTTATAGTCCAATAATTTTCTGTCCTTAATTTGATTTTCTGTTTTGTCTTAGGATTCAGAATCTGGATGTGATGTGTCGGATTGGTTTGTTCATCAATGACCTCAGCATGCATGATTCTAGTCGAGACCTTGTACTGGCAGGAACACAGCAGTCTGCGGAGTTAAAGCTTGCACTTGATCAGGTAACGGGCAGGGACAGATCTGTTAGAGCAGATTTCATCTGACTGTGAAAAGCTCGCGGTGCGAACATGATCGTGACACGTGTAAGACTACGGTACGACGAGGGATCTCTGATTGATCGTTGTTCTTAGAAATTCTCTACAAGTTAAGCGTTTTGATCTAACTACATAAACTAAGGCAAAGCCAGGTTAACCAAAAGGACTTTCCTTAGTTGGTGTGGCTGTCAGTAGGGATTCCTTACTCGGCCACTTTCCTTACTTAGGTCTGTACTTTCCAGTGCAACCAGAACTTCAACTTAGCCTTGTTCACAACTAAGTGGATGATTGAGTGAATGAATGTGGGAAAGAACTAAATGGCTCGTCCTTATATAACAGTGTAATATAATCTAAGATTCTATTTACATCACGTATCTGGACAAGTTTAACCCTAGTTAATTTGAAAGAGGCCTGTCAAACAGGAAACCACAAGCAGATATCTAACCGCGTATAAAATTAATAGTAACATTTGTGTCATAACTGAATTAATGATACCTAAGGGATCAACGAGCAAAAACAAAGACAAATGTGTCCAAAAACAAAGACAAATGTGTGCAAAAACACATTCAAGCAAATAAATTCTAATTTCTAAAACTCTGTTGCATAACATACGGTCAGGGCACGGGAAGGCGCGTCAAAACTTTAGAAAACATCACGGTCGTGGGAAACAACGCTTACGGCACCAATCCTGCTGCGAGCTTTTTACGTGTCATAGGAAACCTTATCTAGAGCGGATTTCGATCGAGTGGGAAACGTCACACTTAACAGCTCTATTAGAGCTGTTAAGTGTGACGTAATTCGAACGAAAAGCGACTTTCGGGTCCAAAATGAAAGCAGTTCTTTGAAGATTTTTCTTGGTTTGTTCTTCATAGTAGGAATTGGTGTACATAGGTCTGTTTATTACAGGTGGAGGAGGAATTGTGGATAAACGTTTTGGTTTTATATTAGCGCATTTTCTGAAAAATTGGACCCGGAAATACGTCACAACTTAACAGCTCTATACGGCAAATTCGTAGCTGTGCTGTAGCTGCACCGTATTTTACCGTAAACCTTAACTACTCGTTGCAGTATAATGCTTGAAACTGAAGCGATTGGGAGCCATTTCAGTGTTACTGCATACCGTACCATATACGTAATGTTAACCCAGTGCCTTACGTTTTCCACTGTACTAAAGTGGAAAATTTGTATGAAAAAACCTTGTTTAAAATTACTATATATATTTGTCATTTAGGAAGTACAAAAAAGCGCCAAACTAGAAGAAAGCATGCGCCAACTCGATATTGAGAAGCTAAGAACAGACACTTTATTGTACCAAATGATTCCAAAGACTGTGGCTGATCGCCTTCGAAAAGGAGAACCAGCCTTGAACACTTGCGAGGTAAGACACCTAGTAGACTGGATGATGATAGACCTCTTTAAATTTGGGTGTAATGTTTTTCCATTCAAAAGAACGTGTTCTAAATCTTTCCCGCTTTTAATTTCATTGGGTAGACGCATGTACGCGTATTGTTTTGGTGCAAGACGGCATTTCCCGCCCTTTTCGTTGGGTAGGCGCGTGTACGATTTCCCGGAAGCCGTTATTTCCCGCCCTTTTCGTTGGGTAGACGCGTGTATGATTTCCCGAAAGCCGGCATTTCCCTCTCTTTTCGTTTGGTGGACGAGTATTCGAGCTACCGGAAGCTAGATTAATATTCGTTTTCCGAGCTGCGTGAGCACTTTTATCAAATATCGCTGGCGGACAGTTGAAATCGAGGTAATTTTCGGGCAGAAGCGAATGGAAACTGCAAAATTAAAGAGAATAAAATAAAGAAACGAAAAAAAAAAAAAAAAAAACCGTATCGACGGGAATGATCGTGGAATAGCACTATTAAAGGAAAAGAAAAGGAGTGTTTTTAAAGGAACGGCAGAATGATTTTAAGGTTTACTGCTTTGCGATTGACTAATTCACGTTCTGATGCCGGAATATTTGAAAGAATCATTGGATTTTGGAACGCATATTGATTTTGGAACGCATATTTTTTCTAAAAGTTGCCTGGATATACTCGACATTTCTACGCTCACTGTGTGGCTGTTTACTCATTTTCCCAAAATAGCCTCATTTTCGAATTCGCCCGTGATATCTGATAAAGCGCTCGCGTATCTGTTTTATCGATTCCCTGACTCGTGGGTGAATATTATCATAATTAGGTTTTTCTCTTTTAGACGTTTTCTGAAGTAACGATATTATTCAGTGATGTGGTTGGGTTTACTACAATTTGCTCACTGATTTCTCCCATGGAAGTAGTGACCATGTTGAACTGCATGTACACGACTTTTGACAAGCTCAGCGAGAAACATAACGTCTACAAGGTAAAGCTTCATACAGCAAATTTCGTAGCGTGAATGGGAAACGTTCGTTACGTAAGTACGTACACCGTTTAAAATGCCTTAATCCAGGCAAAAGTGGCTTGGCATCGGTTTCGTCCAATAGACCTCTTTAGCTTCGTTGTTTGTTTACCCATTTCAGACCACGTGATGTCACTCTTGGGAGTTGATTCTTTCGTATGTTAATATTTTAACATGTTCATTTTAAAAGAACGATAAAATAATGTCACTGTGGTCTGCGCATGTCGAATTTTTCTAATGCCTCCCACATGGGTCAGAGCGTCAAAGGAGTAGTCGTTCTGATAGGGAGACCTAATTTTACTAATCAAAGGGGTTAATCTTACAGTCTAGGGGCCGACTAACCTCTCCCTTTAGGCTTCGGCCTAGCTCCGTGATAAGTCATTATAGATGGCGGTGTTAGAGCCGAAATCTCCAGCTGACCCGTAATTGGTTTCGCCCTGCCACTTCAGCAATCATTGTCTGGAAGTATGGCCCCAAATTAAGAAATTAAAAGATAAGAACAATTCAGCATATACAATTCGGAAACTTAGGAATTGCAGTTGAAAGAATCTTCATTTTCAGTTAAGAAATCATGACTTTACGCAAGCTATAGCAATATGCAAATTAACCAATGGGGCTGTTAGTACCAAAACCTGTAAATCGGAAATATCTGGTGCCTTAGTTTGCTGTGTCGTTTACCAAATAGAACAGATTTCGTATGACTGTGAAAAACTCGCAGCACGATCGGTGTCGTAAAGGTGCTGTTACACTAGGCAATTTTCCTTGCGACTTGCCTTGCAATTTTATTGGGAGATAAGTTGCACGAAACATTACATACTAAAAGTGTCTCAGTTTTCTGCCACAGCCGTTGCGAGAAGTAAAACTCAGAGAGATCCTTTTGGTATGTTATACTAGGCAGTGTCTCTTGCATCTTGCGGGACAAGTTGCAAGGAAAATTTCCTGGAGAAACAGCACTTTAAGCGTACCTTGCTGCGACCGTGTTTTTTTCTTGAATTTTGACGTGCCTTGCCGGGTATTGACCGTGTACGTCACGACCGTGTTCTTGCTTCGAGCTTTTCACAGTCATGCGAAATCTGCTCTATGAAAAGATAAAATTCAGTGACATCCAAAAATACAAGAAAAAACCTCACGGTAAATTTACCCAAATAAGAAAGGTGCATTACGTCTATGACGTCACTTAAATTGTGCTTAACCTGCAAAAATATCACAACTATTTTGTCCAGGTTGAAACGATTGGTGATGCATATATGGTGGTCAGTGGTGTTCCAGAGCGCACTAAATACCATGCAGAACATATAGCAGACATGGCTTTAAATGTACTCGCGTCGATGCCTGGTATCAGAGATCCCGCTCAGCTTAGCGAACATCTACAGATCCGTATAGGGGTTCACTCAGGCACTGTTGTAGCAGGCGTGGTTGGTTTGAAAATGCCGCGGTATTGCCTGTTTGGAGACACAGTGAATACGGCTTCTAGAATGGAGTCTACAGGATTGGTGAGCAATGAATATTATTAAAACAGATTTGTTAAATAAGGCCCTGTTTACATAGCAGGAGGATAACCCTAGAGTGCAAACACAAAATCTATGAACTATAAGAACTAACTAATAGTTACAAACTAATAGTCTCTCTTCAGTCACTCAACCAGAGCAATTCATAGGAGAGGATATATAGTTATCAGTATAATAAAGAGTTCATATGGCATCACTTATGAATAGATCTTGAATAAAGGCTGAGAAGTAAAATGATTATGAATACAAAGTCTCTTGTGCATTTGATACCCGCTGTGTATTGTTCTGGCTGAGTATTAGTGACTAATTCCCTCTAAATAAAAACTATTATTAATCAGTAACAAATATAATTTATTACATGCGCTCTAGTTCTAGGATCTTCCTTGCAGGCGAATCAGCCCACCGGCTAAACATTTACTGCTTTCTGCTCACATGGTTTCTTTCTGACGGATCTTCCTAGCACCAGGATCTACCTGTCTCGCAGGTATGACGATGTTATCACTCGTCTATTAGTTTTGAGAATTAAACTAGTGTTGATAACTCGTCTACTGGTGTTGAGAAACGCTTATGTTGGGACTGTCTAAATTTCATCAAGTTCTCATGTATAAACCGAACGTAATGTTAGTGATTCGCCTGCAAGGAAGATCCTAGTGCTTGGTCTAGCCTTATCTAATGTAAACAGGTCCTTTCTTTCTTTCTTTCTCTCTTTCTTTCTTTCTCTCTTTCTCTCTTTCTCTCTTTCTCTCTTTCTCTCTTTCTCTC
>WUAP02152587.1:0-10737 GCA_015163945.2 Stichodactyla helianthus
TCAATTTTTGAGATTAAAGTAGCCCAAAAATTTTATTTCGGATATTTGTAATAGAGGCATTGCCCTTTTATCTCATTTTTGTTTTATAACACTTTGCCATATGCCAATGGCGGATTTTATCCAATAAATTTGGTCATTTTGAGGCATTCCAAAAATGTTCAATATCGCTAAAAAGTAAAAATCGCTGAAATATTTACATTTTATTTAATAAAATCAAAAAAATACTCGTCGAGTTGTTCAGTGATGTCTTGTATTTGTGACCGAATTGCGTATTTGTTTTTACGATCATTAACCATTGGTTGCGAGCCTGTTATTGATAGGCTATTTTGGTCCCTCTGAAAAGGCCCGTAAAATCGCAAAACTTAACGGTCGCCGTACGACTTGAAAAAAAAATTGTGAGCCCTAAGAGTATTTTTTACATGAATAACTTACCAAAATTTTCATTTTGACAAAGTTTGACAAAATTCGAATTTTTTCATTTTGCACGCTGCAGTCGATATTTACAGACATCCGCTCTTAACTGATTTTATCTCTGTGATGCCCCCTTCATCTTATAATCTTAGGAGAAACGACAATGGCGTTTTTCTTAGTTATCCTCCTGCTCGTTCTAAGAAAACTTTGGGTGATCATACTTTCTCACGCGCCGCGCCTAAATTATGGAACAATCTTCCTCTCAAAATTAGGAGTTCCAATTCTACTTTAACTTTTAAATCGCAACTTAAGACATTTTTATTTAAGAAATCTTTTTATTGTTATTTCTCTTATTTGAACGTATATCTATTTATCGAAGTAAGAAAGTGGGTAGAATTTTTCCTGTGCAGCAAAATGCACAATAGAGCTAGGTTGCGGGTTTTCATTTGCTCTAAGCTTAAAACCGTGACAGCAATGCTTCCACGGGTCTAAGAACCGAATTCCAGTAAAACAGATGACATATCTAATTTTGGAAAGTCGAAGAGGAAGGAATTGATTAAATTTAAGCTATCTCGAAAATATAATCAAAATTATACCTAGGTCATCCAGATTAGATCAAGTTAATAGACGTTCGCTTTAGTAGTGCAGCTACGTGAATTCTGCCTTTAGAATTATATTCGTTTACATACCATACTTTAGTAGGCGAGAAGAATATGAAGTTTGAGGTCGCGACAGAAACTCGCCTGCCACTGCATGTTTATGGGTCCTCCTGCGTTGCTTCCGAAAAACTCTGTTTGTTCAACGTAGGCTACGCACAGACAACTTTCTATTTTTTTCTGGCTGCTACGAATTCTCGCATATGTTCTGTTCTCATAAGCAACCCATACGGGCTGAAATATCATTGCTTTGTACCAACATATCCCGAGCAAACCCTCAATTGAGCGTCTTGTTTGTTTTTGGTGTGGAACCATCATGTGATTCACTTCCTTTTTAGGGAATGGAGAAGAGAGATTCATTCGAAAATTAGGGGGGAGGCATAGAATAAGATATTTCAACAAATTAGTTAATCTTTTAAGTATAGATGTGTCTTAATTAATTTTAGAGACGTAAAATGGAGCTCCCTGACAGAACTAAACAACAAAAGCTTCGAAGGACTCAGTCGCGTGCGATTTACTAGACTGTACGTAATAAGATTATAATCAGTATAAATCACATGGGCATGTGTAGCCAGTAAAGCCTGGTTCTTACTAGCGACGCAAGCATAAGCGCATAGTGTACTGCTCATTAGCGGTGCTTGTCTTTTCTCACACCTGTAGGTGATAAATGCAGTACTGAGTCTGCGTATGTTGCTTGTGCTTATGCTTGCGTCGCTAGTGTGAACCAGGCTTAATGGCTGTTATCATAAAAGTCAGGCTATCAAATAATCCGTGGAATAGTTATTAGTCCAACAGAGATTAGTGGACACCAATGGTATGGTACACGCATTCAAAAACAACAACAACAACAAAAATTGTTCGAATGAAAATGTCAATTCAAAGTCACATGAAGGAAGAAAAGTTTGAAACCAATTTTAGAAGAGGTAGTTGAAAATAAACCTACGTATGATGAAAACGATCATTTCGTTGGAGTTGCAAAAATGGCGACAAGAAAATCTACTACGCGTATTGTATACATTTGAGCACAGGGAGCCCACTTTAGATAAAAATGAAAATGAAAAATAAAATTCTTAAACATTGCATTTTATTTATTTTCTGTACTTAAAGTTCGAGATGGTGTGCCAAGTAACGCGAAAAATCCGAAAATTTGAGTAAAAATGTAGCAGAACATTTTTTAAAACGCGCGAATTAGTTTTCCTATATAATTTCCCTATGGTCGATCCTGCTGCTCCTATGCAAATATATTTCCTTAAGGGAGGCAAGTGAATATCCCCATCCAACATATAGAGAAAATTACAAAACTAGATTTCGACGTCTTTTTAGACTCGAAATCCCGAAAAAAAAATTGATCAAAATGTTTCCTAAACTTGGGAATTTATTTAAACAGTCTTTCCGCTCTTCCTCGAAGTTTAGCAGTAGAAAATACCGTGAACAAAATCTTTTTATGTAGATTTTCTGCACAAGATGTGCTGTACTAACGGCGGGTGTCAAATTTTCAAATTTACGACATGCACCCCAGAGGTCTATTTTTGGTCTTCCGGTCATCAAACATTCCTGTCAATCAATGTCATAGATAGCACTTGCATGGACTCTCGGGTAAAAGTTTCGAAAAGGCTGTCTCTGCAAAATTAAAATGATGAAACTATGACTAATATAATGCTAATAAAAACCCCTTATCAACCAAGTCTGAGAGTAGACTAACAATAATGTATTTGTTATCAGAAAAGATCGGAAGACGAAAAATAGACCTCTGGATGGCATGTCGTCATTTTTGTACGCGTGACAAAAAGTCGCACGCGGGTCAGGTCGGGCTGGCTTTGTCGTCGACCGTTTGAAGATTTGAAAATTTACGCGTCATTTTCCACCCGACGTCAGTACAGCACATGTGCAGAAAATCTGCACTGCAGAAAATTAGACTTGCTCCAAATAGACCTCTATTGGACTCACAGAAGCAAAGAGGTAGAATGAGTATCGCGCAAAGCGCGCGTAAAAATTAAGGTGGCTCCTTAGAGTTTTCGGTAGTTGTAATCAATAGCACATAGTAATCTATGGCTAATACAGGCTCACACATTGATACCCAACAGGCCAACCATATTAAAGTTCATGAGTTAAGGATTCAATTTTTATGGAGCTGATCACATATAAGGTTACCATGGTAACACTATGTCAGCTATAATGAAGGTCATTCTTTTCATTAAAAAATTAAAAACTCAAATTTTCCACGGTAAATTTTTTTAAAAACTTTTATAATGAAATTACGCTACCTTACGTTTCATTTAATACAATGCTAAAGCATTCGGTACTACAGAATTTCAAATAATGCGGAATCTTGCTAGCTAATTTTTTTTGTAAACATGCCCGCATGACAAATCTCTAAACTTGTTAGCATTGAGCCCGTGCATATCGGCGTTGCACAGAAATATAAACTGACTGCAGCGATTACCCAAAGCTTGTATTTTGACGAAATAAATTCGGCATGAAAAAAATTAAAATGGTCTAGCTAGTATAAATGAAACGTCTACATATGTTTTACTTTGTCCCTAAAGTGCTTACTTTATAATATATCACGGGACAAAGAGTGGAAATTCATTCTCGACCTTGCCTTATAATTATTCAAGTTTTAGTACTTGGTGGAAGGCAAATAAGCAAATGCATAATAATTATTCCCTCCGATAGTAACGCTTGGCCTTATTATAAAAAAACTTTCAACATTTGCTTGCTATATCTTCGAAAAAGACAGGATATTTCTGAAGTGTCTTTAGAGTCAAATATATTGATGTTAGCACAATAAACAACGGCGAACGCTAACCAAACAAGCCTGAATATTCGAATCGCCGCCATTTCATTTTCTTATAAACAACCCAAAGGAACTGCTCAAAGCTTGTAATAAGGATTTGAAGTGGAAAATATCATACCGTGGGCTGGAAGTTCGCTTCTTCTTCTTTTTGAAGAAACGAGATACAGATAGTAAGCCCATGGAATCATCACCGCAAAAGATTTTGGTAGGGAGGGGTACCTTGCGGTTGTTATTTTAATTAATTTAAAAATTGCTTTGGAGTTTTCAAATTTTTGGAGAACTATCTCTAAACCATCAAATATCTTAGTTCAATAGTTTTTCATGGGGTTTTTAAAATTATTAAAGACTTTTTCCAAATATTATTAGTTGTTTTCTCCGGGATGGAAAAACATAAAGACCACCCTACCCCGGTCAGGCTTGCATTTGTGTACCATTTTTTTCCCCTCGGGGTGACGCTAACAAGTTGTGCATGTTCACTTCGCGCTGATTGGCTGGTTGCTTCTCGATGCATTAGCTAGTAAATTTGCCGAATAAAAAAAATTCTACAGTACCGAATTTTCTAAATATTTTGACAACATTTTAAGCTTTACATGATAAAAAGAATATAGAATTTTGAACACATTTTACCGTCTAGTTTTTGACTTATTTCAGAAAAAAATAACGTCGTCAAAATAAAAATTCTTCAAGTTACGGTTCCGCGCATGCTCGTGCACAACCAAAACTATATGGAGCCACCCACTCTCGACCCCAGAGCCCTGTTGTTCTTACTGCGCATGCTCGTGACGAACTGGCAGAGTCTCTGGGAAATCCTAGCGCGCGGTAGCCACAATTCTGGCTACCTGGTATGTAATGCGCATGCTCGAATTTGAATTATAGTAGAGCGCGCTCTCCCTAGATCGCCGATTTTTAATTTTACTCCCGAAAAAAGCCGTTTTTATTGCTTTACAGCTACACTACCATTTTATAGACTCTAGACATAGCTTAAAAGCCATAATGGATGGCTCAGGTAATTACTTCTTCTCATTCATATTCCTTTGTATTAGATAATATAGCCCAGATTGTTTCTTTTTACAGTTACAGCATTATTTAAGAGATTTTGGGGGTTCTGAGCCTTTTTAATAGGACAACAGATGAGAAAGGCATGGGATTTATATTCCACAGCGATGGAATTATAATTTAATAGTTACTTAACCATCATAGACTAAATAAGAAGCCAAGATTAATTGTGAATGTTAATGACTACTCATGCTTTTAGACATGCTTGAGTAAAACAGACTTGGATTGAAATGTAGAATACACCGTTTCACAGTTCCCGTCGCTCAACCTCAGCCTCGCTACCATGAAATATATTCTTTAGAAGTTGAGTACTGCATTTGGAATTTTTGATTATTTCAATTGTTCGTTGAGGTGCAAATACCTTACATTATTGCGAGCTGAAGTCAAATTCTAAAGAATAATTACATGCTGACGAGGCTGAGGTTGAGCGACGAGAACTGTGAAATGGTGTATTGGGGTATTCTGCATGTAAAGAAATGTAAAGTTGGAATTAATTCTGCAAATGCCATGCCAATACTTTTCAAAAGGTAAATCAAATGACCCTTTTTATATACTCCAACAGCTTGTAAAATTAAAGGTACAGAGCTAATAGCCTGCCAAGAACAACATATTACTCCCTGTAAACATGTAGGAAATTGAATTTCAATAAAGTCAAGACAAGCTGGCTGCCTTCAAGGTCCAAAACTTGAGACCACATTTTAGAGATTTTTCCACTTACACTAGAGGTCCGTACAGGTATATAAAACTGGTTTGGCAGTCTGTGGGTACATGTATGTTCCATTACTGTTGTACTTGATTCACACAAAAAGACTTTTGGCTTAACCCAGTAACACTAACTGCTATCTCGAAATTTTTATTCAGAATATAAATTGTACTGAGGACTAGTCTAAATTTAGGAAATTCGTGTAGAAATGAAAAAGAGTTAGAAGTGTTCTTTTCAGTAAGTAAGAAACAACAGTTGTCTGGATTCACTAATTGGAGTTTCACAGTCATTTTTGGGAATCAATTTATGTTTAAAATACTTCATTTTTGTTCTCAAAAGCGTTTTGGAACTGATGACATGAGTTTTCTCCCTGATCAACCAATTAGATGAAGAAATATCTATAGTTCTACCTAAACCAAAATATTGAGTATAGTTGCAAATGACTGATAGTTGACCAGAATGCAAAGGATCGGCGGAGGACGCTTATCCATAGCTCTAAAAACGTAATGTTCTCAACACAGAACACTCAAAATTGTGTATACTCCTTTTAATTGACAATTAGTCGGCATTTGAACATTAAAAGCTTCATATAAACAGAAACCAGTGAGGAAATAAAGTGGCGTTTTTACCTTCTGTTTCCTCTTACCACTTACACTTAAACGGCTTGTTTTCCTCAGAATAAGACCGAAATCTCAACATTAAACCAATCAAATTTGATAACAAAGCCCTTCAGACTCGTTTTCTAGATGATTTACGGCATATCGTAAAGCTATATGGGCTTAAAACCTTCCGTTTTTAAAAGATTCCGTGTTTACAAAAAAATGTCTCCATCGTCCTCCATTTTGTATGTCGAGCCTGCGGTAATTTCAGCGGAAAATGTTGTGCGCACGCTCAGTTAAGAATATTGATTAGCCAATCAGCGGTTTTTAAGTTATGTCTAGACTCTCAAGGTAATTGATATCCTTTATTCCAAGGCTCTTGTTATTGCTAGTGCGGTTTTTTGACAAATTATTGCGCGAAATATTCTAACCAATCACAGCTCGTAAAAATATAGGGTTTCCCAGAGTCTGTGGCACTTGTTCAAGAATAACAGAGGTCTGGGGTCGAGAGTGGGAGCCACCTCAAGCGCGAGCGAAGCGAACGACGAACTCGAGAGAGGTCCAGTGCTGTCCAGCGCGTAAAATCGTAATGTCAATTTGGGCTGCCTGTGTTTTATCAGCGCGCGAGCGAACTAATACCAGGTACGAGGACGAAGGACTTTGCGAAAGTCTACAGAAAATCTGCATGAAAAGATTTTGTTCACGGTATTTTCTACTGCTAAACTTCGAGGAAGAGCGGAAAGACTGTTCAGTAAATGAATCCCCTAGTTTTGGGAACATTTTGATCACGTTTTTTCGGGATTTCGACGCGAAAAAGACGTCGAAATCTGGTTTTGTAATTTTCTCTATATGTTCGATGGGCATATTTACTTGCCTCCCTTTAGGACTTATATTTGCATAGGAACAGCAGGATCGACCATAGGGAGTTTATATAGGAAAACTAATTCGCACGTTTAAAAAATGTTCTGCTACATTTTTACTCGAATTTTCGGATTTTTCGCGTTATTAAGCACACCATATTTTCCATTTTCACTTTTATCTAAAGTGGGCTCCCTGTGATTTGAGTAATTTTATACAAGAGAAACAAACATAAAAAAAACAACGTTTTTGAATCTATCGAATGTGAATCCGCGACTCCAGACTTAGTGTCACATGTGGCCAATTTTGTTTTTCGAATTATCGAATTCTGGAATTGCGTATTTCAATATTTCGTTTCTCGTTTCCGAAATGACCAGCCTCGTTTCCTCGTTTCCGTTTGAATATAAAGGCAGGAAACTGATTATTCGAGACGTCGAGTGAACATTCGGTTACATAACACCTTCAGAGAAAAAACTCTTGGACTCCGATCGGAAAAGATAATCCTGATCTCTGACTTCAGCCATTTGTACAGTTTAAGTTGCTTGATGGCACGATAAAGCGTGTGACGTCAGCGAAAATGGCAAATCCAATTCAAAGCAACAGTCATGCTAATACAAAGCGGCTTACTTGAATTTGTTGTTACCTCCGTCCTCAGAACGCGATGGCTAAGCTTGTGGATTCAAATTTATTTTAGCCCGCTTACCATGTGATCTCGCACTCGCACTTCCGGTTTGTATTAGCCAATCAGAATTACTTTTGTCGCATCGAAAAAAGTTGCATTATGAATCTAAAAATGGCGTTTTTCGAGGTGGAATTTTACAAAAGAAAGTAGAAGTTTTATCATAACCTGAGATTTATGTTTTATTTTCGAGGTTTATTTGTCGTTGTAATGGATTCATTGAGATATTGTGCCGGTATTGAACCTGGTATTAGGAACTGTTAGCTTTAACAAAAAATTCTTTGCTTGCTTCGTAGCGAGATAACCTGGTAGTATCAGCCTAGTAAACAATTTAGCCAGTTAAGAACGTCCTAAACAATTACAAGACTTAAATTCGAGGCACCGAAATTCCAAAATACGGAAAGCGAAAGCTCAAAATTCCAAAAACGGCACCGAAAAAAGAAATATTTCCATAAAAATCTCACAGTCCATTCTTTAATTTCGCATATCCCACAATGCCTTCTGGGTTTTGTGTTTTTGTTTGTTTGTTTGTTTGTTTGTTTGTTTTGTTTGTTTGTTTGTTTGTTTGTTTTGTTTGCTTGTTTGTTTGTTTTGTTTGCTTGTTTGTTTGTTTGTTTGTTTTTGGGGGGTAGTTACTACAATTCAAATCAAACAAATTGTCATTCAAATCAAACAAATTTGAATTACAATAACTACCCAAAAAAAACAGAAGGCATTATGGGTATGCGAAAGTAGAGAATTCCAGAATGGCCACATGGTTAACTCATCGGGAAAATCTTGTCTTTGGCCAAATTATTGAGACATTTCCGCAATTTTGATTTTTGTTTCGTCTTTCCGCTGGCCTATATTAAAAAATGACTCCCTTGGTACAACCACCGAACGGTTAACATCTCAGATCGTTTTCGGTCATGTTGGATAAATGTAACTATGGTGGAGCCTTAACCATTCGAAATCCTTCCGAGATGATATCTCAAAGTTTTTCCGGTATCTCCACGAGAAAGAAAGAAAGAAACTCATAAGACAGCGCCGTATAAGCATTTGACCGCATCTCGTGTCACGCTCTACACATGACTCGAATAATATCTCCATGAAAACTTTCACGAAGAGAGAGTGCACTTCTATCCGTGATTCTAAGACTAACCCATTAAATTTAAGGAATTCTCAATGACAATTATCCAAATCTTTAATAGATGCGAGCTCTTTTACAATGCGTTTCGCATATATAACTTTTGACATGAAAGTAAAATGAATGCGCTCGGTGTGTGTATAGATATATAGAAAGAATAAAGACAGAAAAATAACATTAAGGACAACCCAAAACAACCTTGCTCCTTGTGGTGTAGCGGTTAACACATCGGACTAGTAAACCGAAGACGTGGGATGCGATTCCCACCGGGCTTAATGTTATTTTTCTCTTTATTCTTTCTATAACTTTTGACATGCGAGTTCCGAAGTTCGTTTGGAAGTTCCGAAGTTTAAGTCGTAATATGGAAGTTCACAACGCTTTTCGAACCTGCTTCCCGCGTAAGTTCGGTAATTTGTAAGATAGTCAGTCTTTTTTGAATTAAATTGTACTTGATTTTTCCTTGAAGCCATCCTTACGCGAAGCACTGCTCTTCTTTGGTCGAGCAGCTCAGTCAGCGTAAACCTTGAAATTGATTTTAACGAATTTCTGAACTTGTGAGATAATTAAGTTTTAAGTTCACCAACGACGTTCGCTGTGAACTTCCAAAGTAACATATTAACCCAGCCATATGCAGCTGTCTTTTAGTAATGTTTTGTTAATTAAAAAGCTATTGTCAAACGACCATTTATTGCTTTCTTCTTCTTCTTCTTCTTCTTTTCTTTTCTTTTGGTCTTTTAGCGATGTCATCAATTGTCAGGTGGAATCTATTGGCCCAGGAACATTTCTAAAATTAAATGGTCTATTTGCACTGTAATTACAATAAATTACCTGCATAGCATAAAAAATTTTTCTTTCTTGGCTTTCTAATTTGCATGTTAAAAGTGGGTTATGTGAAAACGTTCTAGTGACTTTAAAACTGCTCGCTCCTCCTCCCCTGACTTTAGAGTTATTTATATTATAGTCGCCTCCATGGAAACAAGTTAAAAGTGATTAAAGCAGAAACGTTTCGAGGACTTTGGAATGTTAAAAGAATGCTGTAAGTTGGAAATGAAAGAGAGAGCTCAATCAGAGTACAGATGGCTGCTAGTAATGACGCGTAATCCAATTTTGTTTGATTAACTAAGCTAGAACTCACTTCAGTTAGAGTACACGCTATTTTCCGTTGGTGAAACATTTACTAGATGATTTAGAGTATAATGGTATATAAAGGCCGTGTTTAGACACGTTTGCTCAACTAATGTCCAACCTAAGGCCGTCTTTAGACCAGGCGTTTAGCCTAGGTTGCTAGATTATAACAGTGACCGCTAATTATTTAGCATTTTTTCAACCTGTCTGACTTAGGCCGGGTTTGAATTTGAATGTTTGACTGAGGTTCAACCTAAGTTTAATACCAAATAAACTCAACCTAGGTTACAGTGTTTTTTTTTTAAACCCGTGAAATAGATATCAAACTAGGTAGACCCTAATTCTGTTGTATTCTTTTGTGTTATCTGACTATTACTCTTTAACTATTAGTTTTTATTTCACGGGTTTATGAAAACCACTCTAACGCTCGCCCCTAGTCTAAACATGGCCTTAATCACAAATTCTATTCAGGCTGTGTTTAGACTACAGTGTTAACCTAGTTCCAGGGTGGGTTGGACACGGCGCGCGAAGACTCATGGTAGTGAAAACTAACCAATCAGAGCCTTCTATTCCGTGAGAGGGAAAAACAAAAATGGCGGGGAGAAATAAGAAGGCAAGCTCTAATATTATCAATTTTTATTACGCTTATCTGGAGTGAAATTTTGTGGCATTAAAATGTATGCTATATTGAAGGTATTGTAAAAGTTTGACATCAAAACCTTGCCTA
>WUAP02152598.1:0-10735 GCA_015163945.2 Stichodactyla helianthus
AAAAATCGCTTTTAGGAGAAACAAACCACACCACATTTCATATCTAGTTAGGGACTACTTATGGACAAAAAATGAGAAAAATCGATTTTTTTGACTTGTGCGGGATATTCCCGATTTTGCTTGATATTTACAGACATTCGCTCTTAATTACGTAATACTAAAAACTATATTGATGTTATCATGTTTCTGCTTTATGGTGATATTCAAGCCATATCGATGTCGTTAGATATATAAGGCATATTTCACAGCCCTTATCCATACCCCCAATTCGAATGTCCGTCCCGTAAGCATAGCCACTGCAAATTTTTCCCGGGAGGGGGTGGGGGAAGACTCCATATAAAAAGGGCGGCGATACTCGCAGTATCTTTTAGGGTTCAAAATCTGGGATTTGGTACCTCTTAGAGTGTCACAAATTTAAGAGCATCACGCGAAATTAAGTCGGTACCTTTTAGGCGTGTTTTTCAGGAAATAAGAGAAACAAAGTTAGTTAATAAAAATTTAATATGTAAAAGCCGAAACTGATGTAAAAAAACTAGTAGAATATGTTTTTAGACGCGCGATTCAGTTTCCTAATTCGACTATGTGTGATCCTATGTAGAAATACATCGACCAAGGAGACAAGTAATTTGATCCATACACGATTTCAAGTCACTTCAAACCCCAGAAAAAAACATGATCAAAATGGCCCCTGAACTGGGGGATTCATCGTTTTTTGAAAAGTCCTTCTGCTCTTCCTCCAGGTTTTGTAGTAGAAAATGCCGTGAAGAAAATCGTTGTCTTGCAGATTTTCGGCTTGCAGATTTTCTGACAACGTGCCGTGACAAACGCGACTCACTCTTCTTCGCACGGCAACTTTTGACACGTACAACAACAAGCACCACCATCCACCCCCTGAGAAGCATTTTTGCTCTTCCGAATGGCAAGACACGATTATCGATGTTTTTCATGACACTTCTTATCCAATGGAATGACGTTTCTTATCCAATGGAATGACACTTCTTATCCAATGGAATGACATTTCTTATCCAATGGAATGACATTTCTTATCCAATGGAATGACATTTCTTATCCAATGGAATGACACTTCTTATCCAATGGAATGACACTTCTTATCCAATAGAATGACGTTTATTATCAAATGAAATTGATTATCCAATAATATGAAATTTATTATCAAGTGGCAAGAAACTTGCTGTCCAATGGAATGAAATTTCTTATCCAATTGAATGACATTTATTATCCAATGAATGACATTTATTGTCCAATGACATGAATAATCTAATTTATGAAGAATTATCTAATAGTATTTTTGTCCAGAATACCTCTCCATAATTTTCGCTTCATCATCTGACATTTGTCACTTATCACTCGTGGATAAAAGAGTTTACATTTACAGCGCTTTTCATAATTCTGCGACCTAACGTCTGGCCGACGTCAGGCGTTTTAGCTTCCGTCAATCAAAATATTTACTAACTCAGACTGTTGAAACTTTAATTGAAAGAAGCCAAAACGCCCGATGTCGCCCAGAAGTCTGGAGTCGGTAGGTCGCAGAATTATGAAAAGCGCTGTAAGGCCCTGTTAAACTAAGCACTTTTTCAGCAACTTGTCTCGCAATGCTTGAAAATGTAGCGTTGCACGTTGCTAAGGTGAGGTGTTACCTACAACGCGATCTGCGTTCTTGAAAAATAAGGCGTGAAAATTGTGGGAAAGTGGCTGGAAGGGTAATACCATATCGATCACAGGGAGCCCACGTTAGATAAAAGATAAAATGAAAAATAAAATTCAAAACATTTTATTATATTCATTTTCTGTACTTAAAGTCCGAGATGGTGTGCTACGTAACACGAAAAATCCGAAAATTCAAGTAAAAAATTAGTAGAACATTTTTTAAAACGCGCAAATTAGTTTTCCTATATAATCTCCCTATGGTCGATCCTGCTGCTTCTATGCAAATATATTCCCTAAAGGGAGGCAAGTAAATATGCCCACCCAACATACAGTCAATGTTAACATTGTCCACCGAAAAAATACATTAAGAGTAAAAGAAATATCTCCTTAAACTCGCTCTGAATGTTTGTTAAAGGAAATCATTGTGTACGTGGAGTTTATATTTATTATTTCCTGTTAACTACTAATAACACTACAGGGTAAATTTAAATTTTTTATGTCCCTTCAATAATTGAATTTTAACTTTTATTAAAATAGCATTCTTTTTAACGGAAATTAAATGCTGATTTAAAATATGAAAAGAAAAATAGGGTGTCCCGAACTAGTTTTTGAGACAATCAGGCTTGAATGGATGGGTGTTTATAATTTTTTGAAGCAAAAATCTCGTTAGCGGAGGAGAGTAAAAAAAAATTAAAACTCAAAAGATAATAGTAGTACGAAGACAATATTTGTACGGGTGTTAACTGGCAGATAATTCTACAACAGCTTGGATTGGCCTTTTTTGGGGCTGGGGAAATGGGATTTATGCACTGGGACTGGAATTTAGCCATTCGAGGTTTAGCGAGGTCGGAAATTAATTTTTCCGAATTTGTTTCCAAGGGTCTTTCGCCCGGAATAACCTCCTTTCTAAGCACTATAACTTTCCTTTATTTATAGTTCATAAATAACTTTAAGATAAGGAAATGAAATACCTGGATTTCCCATACTTCGTTCAACCATTGCCCGGAAAAAGTCTCATCAAGTCACTACAGAAATTTGTACAAATATTCAAACTTTTTCATAAGTTTAAATATTTAACTTTTAAAAAACATTATATTACATAGATTTTTAGGAGTTTTTAAAATAAGCATATAAGAAGTAGAGGCCGCCCATACGTGACTGCTGCGTGAATGCTGCATTTGACCTTAGATTTGTCACATAAATATATAACTGCTGTTTAATTTTCGCAATCTTATATTTTGGAAACAAGAGCTGTTAACTGACTATCAATAAAAAGTCAAATAGCTGCAAAGTCAATCCAACTCCTCGATCGATCTCGCTAATTCCGGAAGTACGAAAATAGGCTTTACATATCCGAGTCCCAAAAATTTACCTTTTGCGGGCCACGTTAGATATTTACAGGATAATAACTTCCCGGGAGGGGGGGTACTCCCTTATAAAATGGGGCGGAGGTCCTCGTCGTCCCTTTTAGGGTTTGAAATCAGTGCTTTGGCCCCGCTTAGGGTGATAATGACGAGAATGCCCACCAGCTGAGTTTTGTGCTCCCTTTTAGGGTATAAGATCAACAACAATGCTTCTTTTCAAATATTTGATTTTATTTTAATCCCCTTTCCGGATTGTGTCACTTAACACTCATATGAGCAGACGGCGTTTGATGCTAGTATCAAAATACAAATAAAATCGAGAAACAGAACCAAAATGATACGTTATTGATTGGTCCCTCTTAGGGGTGAAATTTCATCACTGCTACGCCCATCATCTCAAAATACAGGTCCCTTTTAGGGGTCATTTTCAGAATTTCCGATGAGGACCCTCGCCCCCTTTTATAAGGGAGTCTCCCCCGGGAGTAACTTGAATGGATGGGCTTTGAGAAAATATAGCTTTTTTGAGAATTATATATATACCATGGGTGAACCAGCACTATAAATTTAGTCCAAATTTCGGCTTTTTTTCGAGGAGCGTAAGTCCCTATTTCAAAAAATTAAAATCTTACAAGACGAAATAAAAATCAATGAATGTTTTACCAGAAACGAAGAGTGGAAAGAGTGGAAAGAAAAACTTTTAATATAATGACCGAGAGTGTCTTTTCTTTTGTGCACAAACCCGTCAAAGATGAGGGATTTTGCTAAAAATTTGCAGGCGCCTTTCGGTGAACGGTAGGCGGCATTTCAAATGTCACGCGGTTTCTCGAAAAATAAAAATCTGTGGAACCTTAGAGTATTTTTATTCGAAAGAGCTCACCGAAAGAGTCTTTCAGTCAAAAAATAGCAAAATCTGAATAGCCCACTTTCGATATATGGTTGAGTGATTGCACACAATAAGATCTGAGTCGAGTTAAATCATTTCTAAAGAAACTTGCATATGACGATTCTGAGGCTAAACTTTTACATCTTTCCAAATCAGCCTCTTGTGTTTATATCTATAACTAATTGCTGAAGCTTTAAACTTGTTTTGAAAAACTTTAAACTAAAAACTAGGAACGCGTAGATCTTTAGATATGGAGAAAGCGAGCAAGCCTATCTTCAAATCAAAATAAGTTTAATTACTCAAAAGCTCTTCAACTTATTTACAGACACTGCTAAAGGTTTTTACTAGGTAAATAATGTTGTTGTTGTTTTTGCTTTTGATGCTTTTCCGTGGAAGGAAAAAACTAGCAAAACGGAGAAATTTTGAGATAACGCCGTTAGAAATTATGGCTGGGAAATTGTTGTTTAAAACATCAGAATAAATTCTGTCACTTGTTGGTTGCCTGTATTCTACATCAAAGTATGAACAGATTGACTTACTTTTGAATATACCTTGTAGTTTTGTTGTAAGTTAAACTTGATTTGAATGTCCACGTCGTTTCGCAAGCTGGCTGAACTCTTTTCGCTTGTTTATGGACGTTTTCAGCCAAGAATCCACACATTTTTACATCTTGGCCTAAGCCTAGCAATATTTCTAGTTTCTCACTTTACTTTATATACAAAGTGTTAAGAATTGGTCACATATAACTAAATAAAAAGGTGTTTTTTTTCTTCAAAACCGATACCACAAGCGTTCAAATTTACTAGTAGATCATTCAAATTTAACTTGATTTTCATTCGTTCCCTTGACAACCGACAGAAACAGTGCAATAGATTCCTAGGGCCACACGTAAAAATATCAAAAAAAAAAAAGTTTTAAATAGAGAATAATACATGGGCGCGCGGAGATATGGAATTTATCTTCGAGTGTTCAATTTCATATCTCACGAGTGAGCGCAGCGAATGAGTGAGATGTCAAATTTGAACACGAGAAGATAAATCCCATATCTCCAAGCGTCCGTGTATTTTTCTGTTTATTATATAAACTATAGTGTTTTCAAGGATTTCTCTCACTGAATACTAAAAAATAGCATGGCGCAGAATCACCATTGTTTAATGGACACTTTAAATTGTTTTGGAATAAATTAATTAAAAATTCAGTATATTAAAAGCTCGGTTCTTATTGGTTATCGGCTCTCCTGGTTGATCAGTGTCGCGTTTCATGCTTAATCCTACCGATTTAAGGTGCTAGATGCGAGCCTATTGCTTTTTAGACCTATTGTTAGTTTAAAGCGACGCGCGCGAACAAGAAGAAAACTTAGTTCTTACAGTCTGGAGAGAAACTCCTTTACTTAGAAGTCGACTTTTCTCGATGGCAATGAAAACAAATTTCTCTCTCAGGATTTTTTCCCTTTCTTCCTCCATTGCCTCTATTTTTGCCATCCTATCTTCAGCGCAGAAGATGATTCTGTAGCTTCTGATTTTCATCTTGTGAGTCTTCTCGACATGTCTTGATAGCCGCGACGAAGCGGAGTACCAAAATACCTACACCTTGGTATTTTACAACTCTCTGACTTGTTGCATACATTGGGCGGCTATCATTTTGGACGCAAGTGACTGATGAACGCGGCGTAAATGCTGTTCAAAAATGCTGCTTAGTTTGATCCGATTTCAAAAAAAAAAAAAAAAAAAAAGAGGCTTAAATGGCTCATAATTCATGAAAAGATAAAATGCTCTTGATGTGGGATCAGAGGGCAGAGTCTTGTAAGCTTCATCTGACTAAGTCCCTCATCTAGCTAGATGTATATACTTAAACATACAAGTGATATCACATCAAAGTCTATACTCTATACAAAGTCTCTCCTTTTCCAATTCTTTACCGACAAAACCCATTTTGCCAAACGATAAATCTTGGTATTGAGGACATTCTGTATCCTTGTTTTGGATGATTTATCCAAGCCATAACCGACTTGCCGAAGGTTTTTTTGTAGCGCCTCGAGCAAAAAAGGATGGCGTCCTTCAAAATAAAGTTAAAAAACATTTTTTAAGCTGTCGAGTATCGGTGTTTTAGCTACTTTATCTGTATTTCAATCTCCCGCCTCTCATTAACTTCGCAATGGCTGACTGCATTCTTAGGTTTTAATGAGATGCAAAAGTATGTCCCTTGATTCTGCGCCATGTTCCACAAGATTCATTATGTCAGGTGTTATATCGGCCAAGAAAACGTAACTGTTCAAAATTGACAAATTTACAGACGTTTGTGTGACTGGGGGTAACTACCATATCCTCCGTCTGCCAAATTTGTCAATTTTCAAATTACATTTTCTAACACCTGACATAATGAATCTTTACAGGGTTACTTAAGTAAAGGTACTCTTTCTAGTGCTGATATAATTTACTCAGTTTAATTTTAACCCATTCGAATTTGCGGCCGTCATTTTGGAGAAGGGTCTATTTTGTATCAGATTCATGTGCACGCGCGAAAACGGTAAAATGTAAGTTTAGTTAGTGAGTGAACGCGGACAATAAAACGTTTTGTTCCATTCGTCTGTAAGAAATATACCTAGGTATTTTGAAGGGAGAGGGGATTATTGTCTCAACACTCATAACCAATCGTAATCAATGTCGAACATAGAGCTCTTCTCTATAAAAATAAATGCTACTTAAGAAAATTAGAAATTTTGAACGAAAATCAAGATTAGATTGGGATACATTAAATTCTTAATTGAGTAATCTAAATCTGACAAGAAGATTCGTTAAAGCTTTAATGAGCTTGCGCTAACTAGACCTATTTCGAACTAATTTATACACACGCACCAAAGTTTTGAACTGCGCATGCTCAAGTGATGAAAAAGTTAGACCAAGTGTTGTAAACTGATATGCTGTAATCCGATATATTTAATTTGCATTTATCTTGATGGAATGTGAACTTGGATATTTGTTGAAAATCGCGCTTGATAAGATAAATGCAAATCAAATATAGCAGAACTTTTACAGCCTATCCCTTGAGCATGCGCTTAGAGAAGTAGCGCGGAACTCTTGATGCATGTATAGGATTTTTTTCTAGTTTTCTAATTTAGTTTCATAGTAAAGTTGTCATGCATGCTTACCATCCTCAATTCTGTTTATTGAAATATTTTAAAACTTATAACTCTTCCGACAATATTCTCCGTATTGATTTTATGCCGTATGCTAATGACTGTTACGTAAGAGGAGTAATTTATGTTTATTTGTTGTTCCTTGTAATTCGAAACACGGGCTACTATGTGAAAACTAATTTGAAAATCATTTCTATTTTAGAGCCATGGGTAAAACAATGATGTATTTCAAATTCAATTTATCTGTACCAGTTATGTTTTGTATACTTAAATGATGATCCCTCTGAAGTCAAGGTCATTAGTATATCGAATGGGAAAACCATAAACATCTGATCCCATGTAGAATCAATACTGAGAATATTGTCAAAAGGGTTATAGGTACTTTGAACAGATTCTACGGCTTTTCGGGGTTCAATGAAGTTTTCCATTGTTCTTATTTTTTGATGTTTTTAATCTTATTTTTAAAAAGTCTTTTCTCAATGCTTTCCATTCATCACATCGAAATTTCCTGTCTCATTTTAATCTCATTGAAAACTCAAGACTTTTATCCAACTAGAATCCTTTGATTCCAAGGATTTCCGAGAGGTGCTCAACGAGCGGGGGTGGCGACGCGGGCGAATGATGAAAAATTATAAGAAAATACAGTTTCAAAGAAATAATGATGAAAAACAAAACAAAACAAGAAAGACAAAAGCACCTGCAATCATGTTCCCAGGCATGAATTCAGATATAACTGGAGAAAATAAAAAAAATAAAAAAATAAAAAAATAAAAAAATAAAAAATAAAAAAATAATTTAGAATCCGGATTGTTTTAACTGATAGTAAATAGAACGTCTTTCTTTAATATAAGGATCGTTCATCGAAGCCACCTGGAGATTTTCATCCAATCACAATCCACGTCTTAAACAAAAGAGACAGATTATCACTAAAAATTAGCCAATCGGGTTTGACTGTTCCTGCGGCTGTTGGAATTCTGTTGCGTTTTGAAGCACACGTGACTACTTTGTAAATGACAGGATTCCAACTGTAATAGACCTTTCTCATATTCGCTTGAATGATCAAGAAACAATAGTATCGTGTCAAGGCTGGTGTAGATAGATGCATACATTTACTTCATCTTGTCCGCTCCAAACTTTAGTTGTAACATAAGGGAAAGTCATATATTTATCGTACAAATTTGCTGACAATTGTATGCGATAACTGTATTGTTGTTTCGCTGATCCCCTCCCCCCCAACACACACACACACGTTATTTGCAAAACCAAAATCCAAGATTCTGCAATTTGTTACACACAGACGCCTAAAGTAAATAAAGGCGCCCACTTACCCACACACACACACAAAATTAACTATTAGTCCAACGTTTACTCGTCCCCACGTGTTACCTACCCACTCATGTTTGAGCTGAAACAAGACCATCATTTCTTTCTTGATTATTTTCGCACAATTTGATCATCTAAATTGAATTGAACTTTCACACACAATTCAAGTTCCACATGTCATCATTTTAACAAAGCAACGATTATTAAATCCTGTTTTTCGAACGGAGCACACGTTTCAACATAAAGGAAACTCTAATTTAAAATTCTATAAAGCGAAAAGCACGTGCAGCTTTGTTCATTTTCGTTGATTAAAAATGGAAGAATCTGTACCGTAACTTAGGAATAAACGCTACAAAGCTCTTTCTTTATCTTTTTTTTATTCCTGATCATGCAGTAGAAGAGTAGAGTCGATGTTATTAAAGGAGGACTAGCATCAAAATCGTTCGCGTGACTTCATACACTCAACCTAAGCATTCAGCTCCATACATTTCTTTATATTTTGTTTTGTTTATACCAAAAAATTTTGTTTGACTGAAGGAGTTTCTTCACATTGGTTAGACTAAGGATTCATTTTCTGACCAGTTTTCTTCAATGTAGAACATTTATGTTGAGATATTTCAATTACAAGTACAAAGAAATGTATGGAACTAAATTTTTGTATGGGGTTTATGACGTCACTGGTACCCCTAAAGATTCATAAAAATCTAATACTTCCCATGAGAATTTTCAGAAAACAAACTAACCAGACTTTGAATAGCTCTTTGGAAGTCTTTAAGTGTAAGTTCGACGACGTTTCAGCTAAATTGAATGTTGAACAATTTTGATGTTAGTCCCCCTTTAAGAGATCACAACTTTTAAATTCGTTTCCCCTGATAAAGGTCAGTAACTAAGTATCACGGATATTGGCAATGTGTAAAATCGACCCTGGATTTCAGTGCATGGTATGAATACGTGACCACATCCACCAGAATGCAAAGCGCACATTTACATAGGTGACGTAAAGCAACGGCTATTGATATAAACTCTGCACCTCTGACTTGACCTTCTCAGTCGAGGACCTGAAAAAATCTTGGGTCTAAGCAAGGGTGAATATTAAATGGATATTATTCTGAAGTAATAAGTGGATGGTAACTCCCGAGGCTGATTTTAAAACCCAAAACGTAGCTCAGTATTCATAAGTCATCCTCCCATTCTCCCTTGATATACTGACAAGTTTTAAAAATAAGTATAGACACAGCAGCCTAGGAATGCTTATCCCTTAATAAATATTAATAAAATATGGAAGTCAAGACAGGTAAATTAAACTACATTAATGTTTTGTAAGAAACCCTTGATAGAGCACCAAAAAGGGTACAAAACGTTTTACACAAATATCTGGATATAGCTGAATAACCAACTAAGGTGTTCGAAAATGGCTTCGTTCATAATATATCTATTTATGTGTTGTATGCTTTGAAAAAGCATATCATTTCATTTATCTCTAATGTAAATAACATTTCTGGTGAAATTTGGCCGATATCTTGGCTACGATCTGAAAAGAAAACGAGAAGCCACCCCCACGCCGCGACCTGTTGTAATCCACGTTCGATTTCCCAATTTTCCTGCAGTACGTAAGCATTGCGCGTAAAAAGCAGTTAACACTGATTTGTCACTTGTTATGTAAAGCAACTTTGACTTTCGTCCTGGTAATTTACTTTTTGCTGTCAAATATAGTCGGGTTTTAGCATATATGTCTTCACAAATGAACCATTAGTCTTAGAATTTAATAGTGAGTCTTTCTTTTTTTTTTCTTTTTTTTTTTTTTTCCTTCTAATTTAATTTTACAAATGCTAAAGCTGGCAATCACTCCCTAACAAAGTCTACGCGATTTCTTTCCTGTCCTTATAAAAGAAACCACACAAACTCAAAAACAACACTGGTATTAATTTTTGGGCCAAATTTGAGAAGCATTCATTGGCTTTGCACTTGGATCAGTCAATATCCACAGCGGACACAGGTGCATTTAAGGCAGTGTTGGCTTGGCTGTGTTTGCGTGTTTAGGTAAGAAAAAACATATCTGAATTTATCAGCCTACCTACATATTAACTAATATAAGCAAAAAACATACTTATTTTCTCGCGAAACAAAGATGATGCATTTCTTGCACAACACGTAAAAAAAAATATATATATATATATTTTAAACTCTGCTAGAATTTTTTTCTGGCAAGAAAAAAGTAGTTGAACTTCATTAGCAACAAATTTTATTTTTTTCGAAAACATATAAAACGAGGGTTTTTTATGCAATTATTATAATACTCATGAATAATTAATGAGGCCAAAACAATAGAAAATCATAAGCGTGGAGGAGTCTGTATATCTG
>WUAP02152609.1:0-10731 GCA_015163945.2 Stichodactyla helianthus
TCTTCAAGACACCGTGTAATTTTCTTTTTATTATATAGACACAGAAAATCTTTCTTTGCTGTCGGCGATAATCACAATAACAATAATCACAACACGATAACCAACAACAACACGCTGTCCTTCGAACTCTGCAAAATTCACCGCTACTCGGATCCACTTTTAGCTGGTTCGACTTCATTTTCCTTTTCTCTTCGTAATTTAGATGCTTCGTGATTTTGTTGTGATTATCGAAATTAAAGGAAGATTTTCTTTGTCTATATAATAAAAAGAAAATTACACGGTGTCTTGAAGATATGAAGTTTATCTTCTCGTGTTGAAAACAATATTTCACTCGTTCGCTGCGCTCACTCGTGAAATATTGTTTTCACCACTCGAAGATAAACTTCACATCTTCGCGGCGCCGTGTAATATCCTCTATATAATATTTGAGATATAACGGGCGCGCTCGGCTATGCCTCATGTTCCTAAACGTGCTTTTCTCGTGCTCCGCACCTCCCATCGTTTTTATATCACAGTACAGAGACATGCGCGCTCGTTTTGAATTGCTAAATATATAATGCACAATATTCAATTTTCTATTGTTTGCATTTGCGATTACTTATTAACATCATCAGGTGCACGAGACATCAAACTGCAGAACAGTCATCTCTTTTAAAAACGGGAACGATATTTTTCATATCCTCATTAGTGAGGATGCCGATGACGTCATTTCCGTCTTTGTACTCTCAGCTTTGCAAAGCTGTCAAACAATCTGGTTGAAAAATGACGAACAAGAAAATTTTTGAATAAGACAGAAAACGTTCAAAAGTCAAAGATATGAAAGAGAAAACTTTCTATGAAGTAAAGACATGCACTTAGTTGCAACTAACAGACTAAGTTAAGAAGAGAGAGGAAAAATCCAGTAGAATCGCATAAAAGTGGATCCGAATAGCGGTGAGTTTTGCAGAGTTTCAAAGAACGGCGTATTGTTGTGATTATTGACAGTAAAGAAAGATTTTCTGTGTCCATATAAAAGAAAAGTACACGGTGTGTCAGTGAAAACAATATTCACAAGTGAGCGCACCACTTCAAGATATGAACTCCATATCTTCGCGACGCCGTGTAATATCCTCTACAACGTATGTTTGTGCATACACCTCCGATGACTAAAGTAATATAGTGACATGAAATGCTTAAAGACGGAACTAATTCAGTTAATATCGGTGACATTTTTCAACCTTAGCCTTTCTTTGTGTCGTAATTGCAGACTTCTTTGGTCAAAAAGGGAAATAGATGTCGGTCACAAATCGAAAAGAAAAGGCGTCAAAGTGCTGGAGTGTTTCATAGCATTAAATCCACTGTGTAGCAGTTTGATCTGATTTCAAAACATTTTAAACGCATCGGCATGCCGATGAATTAACCATATTTCTTGAAACGGAAATCACAGATCTCCAAGAATTTTGTATGAACATACATGCAGTTATTCATAAAATGCTTTGCCTTTACCTTTGATTCTCCTGTCTTTGTTTCGCCTTTACGACTAGTGCTTCAGATGGAATCGTGGTCGTTTGTAAGGCTTGTACCGCTAGCTTCACTGATTTATCTCCGATAAAGGGGTTCGTTTTTACTGTCTCCTGCTATCAAGGTGATTATCACCTGTCTTCAAAAAAATTTGGTGCTCAATTTTTGATTTGTTAAAGAGAAATGCGAAGCTCGTTTTGAAACATTCATGACAACTTCTTCGTTCTTAGACCAAATCACCTTGGGCGTAATGTTTTCAGCTACTGGTTTCAGTTGCATTGAAGCACGACTACGCGATGTAATGACGCGAATTAATTTAAACGCCTCTGTTGAAATACATTAGTAAATCTCTGGAGAAACGACTTGTTTACCTTTATCGATTGCCTGACTTTATCGTGAATTTCAATTTGAGACCTTTGGGGGCCCGAAGCGTTACAATATTTTAAGATTATGTATATACGTATATTTAAAACTTTAAGATGTGCAGGCTTTTATAAATAACTAACTCACGTTTTCAGCTTGGGCGTATGTCTTCCCATTTCAGACCACGTGTCATTCCCCTGGGTTTTATTTCTTTGTTCAATGGTAAAGCTCGAGAAGAAACATTAATATTGATGTACCTCATACAAAGAATCTTATTCCCAAGAGGATGACACGAGGTCTGAAATAGGAAGACACACTACGTCATAGCTGGAGGTCTATTTTATCTAAAGAAAGAATAAATGTAAAATTCAGCTCATTAAGCCATGTTTTAATCAGTGATAAATTAACAAAGTTGAAAATGCGCATACGTATTTCAGCAGACATAGAACGGATTATTTTATGAGGGAGAAATAGGCTTGGAATTTCTAGCCGTATTGCAGGCGTACTGTCACTTTACCGTAACTGTAACTACGCATTGTAATAAGATGATTCACACTAAAAAATGGGAAACCTTTTCAACGTGGCTGCCTATCGTGTAGGCGCTGTAAGTGATCAGTACCCGTTTGTTTCCCACTCTCAAGAAAAGCGCTGTTGTGCGGAATGGAAGTAAATATTACAAATGATCATGATGTCCAGAGTTATCAACGCTTTTTCGGTTAACCTCCGTAGGTGTTTGCAAATTTTGCCCGGAATCGTGACATTGATTTGTTTTCTTTATTTCTGTCCCAAGTATTATTTATTTTCCTCCATTTCCTCTTCCTCCTTTCTTTCTTCTTTCTTCTATTTTAGCCTTCCTTAATTCTCTTTTCCCACTATCTTTTATTTGAACAGAGTACCAACTGCACAGTACATTTTTTCAGTCACAATCTCAATAGATCAAATCACTCATGGTGGCTAAATTCTTGAGGTGCATGGCTGCCATGTTGGATGACGTTTAAAAAAATTTGGCCTTGCTCACTCTTGTTATATCATCCATCAAGGCGGCCATGCCTCGTGTCGCCGTTTTTCCTTACGGGAACGGATGCGCAGCAAGCATAGCCGTCAGTTAATCCTCATCTTCATCCTACGTGTTTCATCCATTGTTTCACTTTTTTCATGTCTTATCACGTATCAGGTATTTGTATTTGTATACGCCTGTGGCTCTCTAAACGTACGTCACGCAAGGATGCCAGATCATCATGTGTTTTCGTGTCGTACAGTTTCTCTCAGCTCAAAACGCTTGCTGATTCGATGATCTGAATAGAAATTAAAAATCAAAGGATCAAACCACAACAAGGTCCTGAATAAGACGTTTTCATGATTGCGTCGTTTTACTACCACTACCAGTATGCTTTGTCAAAATGCTTTATTAATTAAATTTTCTCCTGTAAATAAAGAGACAATTGGTAAAATTTGCCTGACAAGTAGAAGCCACTCAAGGCATTCTGGTAGTGGTAGTCAAATGATGCAATCATGATGCAAAAGTCCTATTGATGAAGTACTGACCTCAGACATCCGTGCTCAAAAAAAAAAAAAAAAGTCACATGCGTCAGAAACGTTTGTCAGAAACATCTACAACTTTACGTTACTACCGAGTATATCATTCTAAGACATTTAAGACTCGTTAAACGAAGGGTCAGTTTTTAAATTAGTATTCAGAAAACACATCAAGATGACATTTGTGCGTGTTTTGACGTCATAACTCAACCACTTTCATGAGTTGGACATTGCACGCTCGGTTAATCATACAAAGTTTCTGTATTGTCATACTCAAAGATAGAATCAAAGAATGACTCGTACAAAGATACTTAATCAAAAGCATGTACTGAGAATCCTATTCTGTTAACTGCTGAGGCATTGGTAGCGTGAAGCGTTGTTTCTCATTACTCTACATGATTGTGTGTTTCAGAGGGCCGAGTTTCGATCTCTAATGCCGCCGTATGTGTAAATTCAGTTTGTTCGATGTATTACTTTCTCCTGTGCCTTGAGGAGTTTTGTGGCCGGTTCATTCCTCCTTTCCCGCGGCTTCGCACAAATCAAAATTCAAGACGAGTCAGTGTTTTGTAATGGAGATAAACGTGATAATTAGATTGTGGTATAGTCGCAATGTCGAGATGCGTGTAAAGTGCCACGGACGAGCACCAGTAGGGAATGATTGTAAAAGAGTAGATAAATTATTCAGTGTCATCAAAGATGGTCACTGAACAAATACTTACGTCTGTGTCCATCACAAGGAAAGTGAGGTCCAACGCAAGGTAAAAAAAGGCGGAAAATCTTCCAGTAACTTTGCCTAAATTGAATACTAAAAATCCCGTATACGAGTGGATGGAGTAAAGAGTTAATGGTGAGACTTGATAAGGCGTACACTGCTGTTATTTCGTTTACTTCCTGATCTAGCTGATTAAGTGTTAGTAAAACCTGAAAGGAAAAAAGATATCATTGAACACTGAAATAAGCTATTAGTGAACACTGAAAAAGATCTAATGAACACTGAAAAAAGATATCAATGACGAACACTGTAATATTCCTGATGATGACACTAGTCGAAACCGTTCAATTTTGAATTTGTAATATATTTAGTTTAAATCAAAATTTTAGCCTTTTCATTTATACAATTTTGAAGAAAAAAAAGCGTATTTATGTCCAAAAAAGATATCATCAACGAAAACCGAGTTTAATCAAGAACATCATAGTGAAAAACTTAACCCAAGCCGTTTAAGAACTATATTGAGTGGTGTCGGGATGTTAAGGAAAGAATATCAAAAAAGCTTTAAACAGTATTCAGTTAATTTTTCCTCTTTTCCAGTAGTATATTACATTCTTTCAGTTCGAATCAGTAAACAACATAAGTTGGAGTTTGAAAGGACAAATTCAAATCCCAAGCTATTGGTATCATACAAATAAGGAAAAAGAAAGAACAGAAAAAAGGAAAGAAAAAGAAAGAACGATGACATCAGCAATTTGCTAGCATTTGCGGGCGTCATCTGTTTTGGCGCCAAACTCGTGCGCGCGTGCTAGACTGTAACGCGTGGGCGGGATGTTCTGACACTGACACAAATATGAGCGATGACGAACAAAAAAAGTAAAAAATCCCCACACTACAAGGAGAAAAGATCACTCTTGTACACAAAAATTAATTACCAGCTTTTTCTAAAAAGGATAATAGCGATAGGAACCCTAAACTTCAGTCAAGTAAGCTATTGGATGCTTTAAACGAAGAAAACCGCGTACGGAAGTTGTCCATACTGTTGGTGCAAGTACAAGTCCAGGGACACCGGTTAATTATCCCACATGAGTTTGTCAATCTAGAAGATATGATAAATTAGAAAAGCAAGATACGGTGTAAAAGCCTTTGAAATCAATATTCTTATACGTTCTCCATTTATGAGGGCTTTTCTCACTAAGGTTTCATTTATTCATTTGAATTTCGAAAGAGTGGTGTCAGGATAAAACTTAGTCTATCACAGTTGTTTATCTTTGTCGTTGGCTTTTCCAGAAGACATAACAATTCAAGTATAGTGTGTGATATACTAGTAAAATTTTAAAATCGACAGGAAAAATGCCCCACGATTTAATCGATCTAGTGTCGTTGGCTTGGACAGTTCTATTATTGTTTGGCAAGGCTGAAGACGAAATTTCAGAATAAATTTTGTGTGTATCAGCTGCTATGCAAATATAGCTGGGGGCATTTAACTACGAAAGGCACCGGATTTTTTAGAATATTTAAAGCATATTACACTCCCAAAAGAAAAAAAAGGACATTTTTTTTCCTTCCCCCCCCCCCCCCCCCCCCCCGTCCTTTAAAAATGCAACTGCAGTGCGTGGGCATGCCAGGCTAAGAGAAGTCTAGTGTCAACTGCACTTCGCAAACAAAAACAAAAACAACTGAAGAGCAGAATAAAATTATCATCTTACTTTTGTAGCCTTTGTTCTTTTTCTTTCATACGTCTCTCTTTTCTTTTCTCTTTCTTTTTGTTCAGGTATTTTTCCCATGCTGTCAAGTTTTTTTCCTGTTTTTCCGCCCGTTTCTTGGCCACGAGGTCCAGAGCAGATTCCTGTAGTCCTGGCTCCCACGTGATCTCCATTTCATTATCATCGTCTTGACGTTCTTTGGAATCAATTTCTTTAACAAGTTCCTGTCATTGACAAACACAAGCTTTCCATTAGTTACCAAGTTCATTTCCAGTAATTTCGCAAAGGCGAATTAACATGGTCATTTGAAGCATGTGAAGGTCTAACTTTTAAGAACAAACTAGAGACATTTCTTTTCAAGAATTATTTTTGACTTTATTTCTTTCACAACCTTTTTTATATGTATATAGATAGATAAATATGTGGTTTTTGCAATGATGTATCCCTTTTCTTTTTCTAATATTATTTTATCGTGAAGTGCTATTGGATAGCTTTAGAAATAGCGCTATATAATTTATTTATTTATTTATTTATTATTATTATTATTAATAATATTAATATTATTATAACCATTCGCAGCATTTATCACAAAGCCAGCACCTTTCCCGATTTTCAAAGACCCCGAGTGTTGGTATTGAATAACTCCTGTACAGTGGATGACGTTTGAAAGTTAGTTGTCGGTACAGCAGAGTGAAAAATCACAAGTAAAAAAATGAAAAAAATACAGTACCATACCATAGACTATATTGGTAGTCTGCCACAACAGTGCATTCTGGGACTGTTAGCTCAGTTAAATAACACTGAACAAAAGAACCACAAACCATGACGTCTTTAATTCGGTGTTATTTAACTGAGATAACAGTCCCAGAATGCACTGCTACGGCAGACTAGAGACACTGGAATGATTTCCACAGTGAACCAATCAAAAAACGAGAAGATGCACACCATGGAATCACAATGCTTGTATTTTGGTTTCCTAGTTACCTTATATTTTGCAATTTTTTCCTCTTCGTCTTCAGAATGACTATCGTCATCAGTGCCTTCTCTGCCTTCAAAATCTCGATCTTCCACTCTCTCTTCATCAGAAGAACCAGCTAAATATGCTTTAAAGTCCATGTCCTGTAGATCATCCTTGCTGAAAGACTTCATCGTGGTTTTTAATCTCTTTGAATCCGTCTCGTCCCAAGTCAGTTTTACATTGGTTTGGTGTAGTGCTGTTGTCTCAAATCTTTGGAGATAAATGATATTTAGAGGTTGTTGTTTCCTTCACCCACATTATCATTTTATAATTTGAAAGTGCAGAAATTTCAAAGTCTTCAGAAGTATTGGTGATACTTAACACCAAGTTAAAAGGGTTGGGAACTGAAACTTGCATCATTTAAACAGTTTGTGCGGCGAATTTTCACAATCATCCTAAATCTACTCCATTCCATACCGTGACCGTGCTATGAGTGGTGATTTTTCACAATCATCCTAAATCTACTCCATTCCATACCGTGACCGTGCTATGAGTGGTGATTTTTCACAATCATCCTAAATCTACTCCATTCCATACCGTGACCGTGCTATGAGTGGTGATTTTTCACAATCATGCTAAATATACTGCATTCCTTATTGTTATGGTTCCATGTTCCGCAAAGTCAAATGAAATCTACTTTAATAAATCTCTGCACTTACTCTGGTGGTTCATAGGTGACCAGTGTTGGCATCTCCGTGGCAACAGATGTAGGTTCACGTTCAAACTCCATGCCATCTGGTATGAATCTCAAGTCAAGAAGATTGCCACTCAATTCAAACTCTACTCCATCAAGCTCCTCATAAATACGATTACTTGTTTCTGTAAATAAGTCGAAATTCACAAAAATGAACTCCTTTGTTTTCAAAACCTGGAACAAGGGCTATAACAAAAAAGATCACTAGAAAACATATCGAAGAACAGAAGACCCATGATTTCAATTCTACTACTGCGGGTTTAAATATATCTTCATTGGTCTTACATCATTTGGTTGATCAAGGGACCTTACACCTTAGTGTGACAAGTCACACTGAAGTTGATCATCAAAACCAAGCCATGTTTATCTTTAGTGGTTTATGCTTTTTGAATATAGGTGCATTAGGAACTGCAACTCGAGGTATTCATTTGTGCTGCATTCTCAGACAAAATATTTCAGACATTTGCATATTTTGAGGGGAAAATGTAAATTAGCCAATTCCATTGTTGTCTGCACCCCTACCTCACCCCCCTCCCCCAAATAAAACACCAAACACCATAGAAGCACACAATGTTGGTTGCATTGACAAAACTACTTTGACTCAATGAAAGCAATTCTGATAGTGGGGACTAGCTGAGATAATGCACATTTCAAAAAGCAAGCTCATTAAAATGTATGAAAACCTCTACCCTGCACCCTTTCCTCTCCTCTCCCCAGATACCTGGCAATGCAGCTAATAATAATCAAGCACATGATTCATGAAGTTTGATCATGTGAACATGATCTAGCTGTAAATACTAAGGTATCGAATTCTCTGTAGTTACTTGAAGACCTCAAATGTTTCTTGTTGAGCCACTGAATGATCTCAGGGAATCCCACATACCAGGCTCCACCATCTCAGAAGAAAAATGCACTTTCAGATACTTGTTCACAAACCTGCACTGTTACATTCCACTACAGCATAGTAGTACTTTAGCCTATTTATTTGATACTGACGAAGCTTTTCTCTTGAAAAACTTGATCCCTGAAATCAAGACATTTATAATATCAAAGATACTAGCACAAAATTCAGCTTTCTGGCATTGGCCTTTGTGTTGATTTTTTTAATTGGCTCTCCAAATAACAGCAAGAAAGATTTGAATTAAGCCAAAAAACAAGATTCCAACTAAAGATATTAAGTTGATAATTTGTTCAAGAGTCAGGTGGACTTAGAATTTTTTCTGAGTTCCCTGTCAAGCAAGTGAGAAACTTCTTCATTTCTTTCCTAGCTGAGTATTTTTCTATCCATTCAAATAATTCCTTTGTTTTGAGTCAGACCGAAAGCAAAACTACTTAACATTGTACCTCATACTTAACACACACACAAGAAAAGAGTACTTTACAAGATCCCTTACCTCTACATTATTGTCATCCAGATCATTTTCTTCATCCCGTAGCTCTTCTGGACCATAGCATTCTTCATTTTTTAATCTTTCCAAACCATATTCTGATGGATAAATCTGACAAAAAAAAAAAAAAAAAAAAGAACTGTGCACATGAATGCTACATTCAGGAAACAGAATGCTCATACCTGAACCCTATCCACTCTATCCCCAATATATCCCTCTGGGGGTGTCGTGGGACACCCCCAATATATCCCAGGCTCCAGCCACCCCTACTCTTTGAGAGTTTGAAGAATTGGCTTACTGTAGACCAGTTTTCTGAGCTGACCAATATTATGTACTTATTGACTGAGTGGGAGGGCCAGACAGGAAAATATTTGGCTTGAGGTCAAGCCATAGTACAGACAAAGCACAGTGAGGTCCATGCAGTCTTGACCAAGAGCCAAATATTTTCCCAGCCACCCCAACCTAACTTAGTCAATAAACAATTTATTATATGACCCATTTCCAGCCTTTTTATGTCCCATCTTAGACACATGTAAATAACTTGGCTCAAGTTACAGGTCTGGGTCTGGATACGGGTTTTTCTGGACCACCTTAAAAAATCTCATCTGCCCAATCACATCATTTTTGCAGTGGTTTTCATTGGAGCATATACATGCTGGTCCGTAGGGGTCATATGATAAATCTCTCTTATTAACTGAGTGCAAAATCTGTACTGTAAGTTGTGGACCAAGGTTTTGCCTTATGGCGCAGCTCTCCACTGTGCACAGGCCATAAAAAAGTGGTGACAACAAGGTTCTGTACCTTATGGAACATGTGAGCAATGAGGTTAATAAGATGTTTATCATAAGGCAAGGCAAACACAAAATAAGGCTGTTGGTCCATACCAAAAAATATGCTACATTCAAGAAACAGAATGCTTATACAGTAGCTGGACACTGCACACACTATCTCCCACCATAAGTTATGGACCACAAATTGGAATGCATGAAATCATCTTGCCATATGTACTAGGAATTATAAAACATCTGGTAATGTTTTTAATAATAGCCAGCCACTTTACAGTCAAAGTAAGAAAACCGTGAACACCTAAAATATGTCTGGAATGTTAAGCATCATGTTCTGACCAATCACATTCGAGAATAAATCATTTCTAATTCATTCTCACATGTGATTGGTCAGAACATGATGCTTAACATTCCAGACATATTTTAGGTGTTCATGGTTTTCTTACTTTGACTGTTATGAAATTTAAAACATGGTAACATTACCTTGACTGATTTGACTATCCCATTTGATTTTACTGAGCTGAACAGAACTGAAAAAATATGACTATTATAAATTATTTATAAATAATTACAACAATAATTTCTTGCAGAATCACAAAGACAAGTCCTACACAATACAGACCATATAAAAAGGATGCAATTTTGATTCAAATGTGTAGCTATACATTCTTGGTTAGACAACTCAATCATAATGTCAATCAAAGAAAATGTTCCTTAAGGAGGCTTGAAATTGTTTTTGTGCACATGCTCTTAATGACGTATACAATATGCATAAATTAAAATCAAAATCAAAATTTTGTCCTCAAAAAACTGAACAGTAAAATTTCTTTAAACTTTGTAGGTGGTTTTTATTTTAGGGCTCGTAAATGCCAAGAAAAAATTTAAAAATTCTGTAAAAGGGAACATCCTAAAATAAACTTCATTGATTTTTTAGAATTTCCTCTTACAAAATTTTTTTTGTGAGAAATGATATTGAACTGCGGTGAAATAGAAGTTTTGAATGATGATCGTCGCAGTGAAATGTATTCAATC
>WUAP02152620.1:0-10729 GCA_015163945.2 Stichodactyla helianthus
CGATTAAAACGATCGACAATCTTGAGTTGGTATAGCTTCACTTTATCGATTCCCGCCTATACATTTTTGAAAACATTATTTTTAAGAAATAAAACTACCAAAAACATTTTAAGCCACATACATTCTTTAGTAAAATTTTACGGCCGTCACTAGTACTTAATATTTGAAATACGCCAGGCGTTCCTCTCGACGGATGTCCGAAATTTCTGGCGATGGACTTGAATTATAAATTTGTCTGTCTAAATATAACCAAAATCTTGTTATTTAACCCTATTTCAAAATGCCCTTGCTGTTTTTAAAGAGAAAAACTTATCAAAACATGTTGAAAATTTGTTCAAAAGTTAGTGCATTCGTACGCATGGCAGTCAGACAACAATATCCGAACATTTTCGTGACCGTAACACAATGTAACACAAATTACACCCCGTTATGGCTAGAGGTCAATCGGTGAATTGGATTTATACTTACGTGGTAAATAAATTGATAAAAGAAATTAAAACTCATAATAAATATGGGTGTTAAGACGCCATTGTGGCATTATTTAACAATAGATTTCTCTATTAGATCCTATTGGGTATACCACTACCATGTCCGCCTTGTTTGCAGGGGCGATCCCGGATTTTTTTTTAAAGGGGGTAGGGTGCACCACCAGGATCTTTTAAAGGGGATTATCCTTTATGATCAGGACTCGATCACCAATGATTGACTGTAAATAGCTCATCTCAGGGGTACGCACCTCTTTTGCCTCCTTGCACCCCTTGAATCCTCCCCTGGCTTTGTCTCAACCCCCCCTGGGGAATGGCTGCTAACGTCCCATTATAATCATTCTAACTGATTAGAGAAAAAGGCATACATTGATTTTTTGTGGCATTCATATTTGATACAGTCGCATCCGGCTCCATGAGTTCCAACATGAAAATCGACTTTTGTCAACTCGTGCGCCCATCCATTGCACTTGTCGTCTGGTTTGGGTGGTTTGCAAGTCCTGCAGTGGAACTTCGCATCATCCTCACATAAGCAAACGTCAAGGCAGTCATTTGGAGTGTGAGTTTGACCTTCGGTGAAGACCTGCCCATCGAGTTTACATGAGGAGATTTTCCGCTCAATAAGATAGTCTACAATACAAACACAAACACGAAAAAACTAGATACGCCAAGGAATGCAATAAGCCTGTGAAATAAAATCTATTACACCTTTTGCTGTTCAAAAGGTTCTGAAGGTTGTTCTTTTTTCACAGTACGCGTAAGTCAGCTCTTGTTCTGTCTTTTTTGTGAATTTACAATATTTTGGAGACGACTTTTAAAAAGAATGGTTATTAAAGAAAAACGCTTATGATTGCTTTTTTTTCTGTTAATGTTTATTTGAATCATGCAAATATTTGTCGAACCACGTTAAAGAATGTCACATTGATGCTCATGATTGTCCAAACGCGTTATAGATTGTCAATGGTTATGCTAATAGCGCTAATGAATTTTCACTTTTGGGTAAATGATTGTCAATAAACGCAACTGTTTGTCAATAGCTTATATTCACGATAGACGCCATGACGGTTTTCGTCTAATGCAGATTATTCACGTGGTTGCTGAGGGGGCAAACAACTTCAAATCCGGAGTTTTAGCTGCTTTATTGATATAATTTTAAATTTTTTTCCTGTAATTATGTTAACACTTTTGGATAAATGAAATACTCGAATTAATTGGACTGGTTTAGGCGCTAGTTTAGAAAATAAACGGCTTTTAAAATTAACCTTACTCTATTTTTCCAAGCCAAGGACAAATTTAACAGTTCCAAAACTACAGGCAGATTTTTTTAATAGTTTGAAAAAAATATTTAGTATAAAAATATAGTTTCTAGGACGAGCCGATCTTTTAAAAATGGTCTTTTCTTCCAATGTTTGCCCCCTGGAAGACCACATGGCTAATTTGCATTACAATATGAAAACCATCATGGCGGCTATCGTGAATATGGTCTATTCGGGTTATTGAAGTTTAATTGCGCGCTCAAGAAAATACATTCCACTCATATGAATGTACAAACGCGCTATTGATTGTCCATCGATGCTCATGAATAATGTACACGCATATTCAAATATCGTTATTGTTGATCCACGCTAATGATGGTACTTGTGGTGTTGATGAAAGTGTATTACACGTTATTGATACAACTATTGGCACAAATGAATTTACATTTTGTTAATGAACAGCAAAAAGTGTAGTATCCACCAAACTATCACAAATCCTGCTCTACTAGGGGGATATTCGTGATAGCCCATGGTTGAGAAAAGCGCCGGTTTAGAAAAGAAAAAGTATGGCAGCTAAATTGCGATTTGCAGATATTTCTTTTTTTAAGTTTGACCTACAAGTTGGTGGATACTAAAACAATTATACCTCTCGCCTGAATGGGCCACGAGTCGGCCTACGGCCTCGTGGGCTATTGACCCGTAGCCATTCGGACTACGGGTCTAATTGTTAAATAGTCAAACCCAACAAAATTCAGTATCTACTAACCTCTGTTTAGAACAATTTCACAATTTTTTAACTATTTCAAGGGTTTATCCAATCACTCTATTAGTAAACTATTACGCAATACCCTAAACTCGTTGTTAAGGTAGTTCCGGACCCTTGCTACTGCGCAACCCCCGCGCGCATCCGAGTGCGCGAACTTTTATTAACGTGAGGAGTCTGGGCACTAGAGTGCCAACGATTGAAAAGCGTAGAAACTCTAGTTTTATCGCAGAAAAATAACATTTTATCGACCAAACTGTCGAAAAAGATTTATTAAAAAACTGTGCACCGTGAAAAGTAAATGCTTATTCTCAATTTTTTAAATTTAAAGAATTCTATCGATCTAAAAGGCCAGCGAGAATATCGCTAAAATCGGGTTGTATTTGGCACTGTTTAGAGGCTCTTAACTGTGTAGAAGTTTGCTTCTAGAATTTACGTTCAACCATATTTACACTCACATGAAACATCGAGATCTCGGCTCAGCCTACATTCTTTGTAAAAATTCCATTGCGTATATATAAGGCGGGCTGGCTCGCTTACCGAGATTTTGGTTGGATCGCGCCGAGATCTCGGCAAGCGGGCTGGAAAAATTCTCACATAAACGAAGCCAGCCCGGTAAACCGAGCTTGAAAATGTTTCTTCTGTGCATGTGAAATAAGCGTTGACCAATCACACGAATGATTTCATCCCAGTAAGCGGGCTGAATTTTCTCATATAAACGCAAACAAAACTTCATCTCGGCATAGCCGGCCAGTCCGCTTACTGGACTAGCTCCCCTCCATATACTGAACAGGGCCTAACCTAATAGATTCTACGCAGATTTTATATTCATCCCAAGGGACACAAACCCCGCCGGTGCAAGCATTTCTCATGGATTTTATCTGTAGTTTGTGTCTTGGTTTCATTACGTATTTTGTTTGCGGGTATTGTGAATAGTGTATACAAGACAACAACTTAATAGTAACGCTTGCAATTTGTCAAACTGAAAGCTTTGGAACTTATTTTATTAGTGAGTTAATTTTGTGCACCAGTCAATTGAACCCACGCCACCCCCTTCTTTTCCTGCCCTGTCCTGGAATGCGGGGGGCTCATTTGACTAACTGTCACAGTTCTTGTTTTTATGAGGGTAGCGCTTAATAGCCAGTGGCTAACAAACCTGTGGCCCTCGTTCCATGATCGAATTGGAATTTAGACGTTGATTTTTGTGGAGGGAGGAAAACCGGAGAACCCGGAAAAAAGCCCTCGAAGCACAGGAGAGAACCAACTAGAAACTCTACTCACATACGAAACCGAACCCGGGTCGCATTGGCGAGAGGCGGGCGTTCTCACCTACTAGTGCATTAAAATGCGAAACTATTCGGTCATGACTTCACCGACAAAGTTTGTATGAACTAAGAGAGGTACGGAAAAATTGTGAGTTCTTACAAAACTTTAATCTATCATGACAACTGCCAAAAGCTGGACAAAAAGCTAAGACAAGATTTTCTAAAGAAATCAGAATATTTCATCTAAATATTATATTGCAATATTCAATGTCACTTTTTGTCTGAATTTAAACGGTCTTTTTCAAAGTCTTTGGATACTTCATGATTCAAATTTTATCGTTAGTTAAGTAGTGAACAATATTAACCCTTTTGACTTGATTGAGAGTTAGCTTTCTCATGTTTTTCATTTCAACTTCGATACTGAAACTTTTTTCGCACCTGCCAATTTAACTGTTTTAAAAGCTTACCTTTACAATTTACAAAGCCAACAAATAGCGACAAGAACAACACACTATAAGCCCTGTTCATTATAGTCCAAACTTTATCTGAATGAAGATGAAGAAAAGGCTGGATGTTTGGTCGCTTCTCTACGCTAATAAAAATGTTGATAAAAAATTGTTTGTCCACGAAAAATTCCACGCATACTTATCTAGAAAATCATAAAAACACACCTGTTCTACATTTCAACTACGAAAAGGATGACAAGAATACTCCATAATTTATAATGTGGAAAGAAAATTCACTTAAAATGTATAAATTAGTAAAACGTATGGGACAGATTTCGAGTGGAAAGCGATTCTGTACCACGCTACTCTCAAATGGTTTCCATATTTGAGCTTAGTGATTGGATGGCTTGCGTTTTGATTGGTTCCCAATTGAAGCCATTCGAAAGTCATGGTGTCACACCTTTACTGCTTATTTCAAAACTGCTCTCTAATGAATTGAAATTATTATCTAATACAGTTTTCTCTTTTCTCTTTCTTTCTTTCTTTTTTTTCTTTTCTTTTTTTTCTTTTTCTTATTTCCCTCTCTTTTATATATTTATAAATATAAATGGTCGGTGAATCAGCAGTTGAGAGATTATTTTAAATATAACATTTTAAAATGATACTGCCTTGGAAGGACGCGGTCCAGATAAAGATATTTCCATTTTCTTTCAAGCATAAGTTTGAATCGGTAATAATTCTATTGTTTTGGCGTTCTAATAGTCTTCCTGTGGCGACAAACATAGCGATAATCTTTAAGAATCGTATAAAACAATTTCAGCTGATGTACTTATCAAGAGACAATCGCGTCGCTTTTCATAAGGAATCATGAGTCATTTTGCACCTGAGCAAATTATATGAAATTTCAAAAATGGTTTCAGGATTAAAATATCACGGTTTATGTCATGTTATGTGGTGAACTTTAAAGTTGACAGTCTCAAAAATGAGATTACTTTTGAGCTAGTATATTGAAATTTGATAAGCTAAATGCTCAAAACTAAAACGAATTCATTAGCTACGAGTCGAAAGGTTTTGATATTTTCAGTAACATAAAATATAAACTTCTTTGATTCGATGAAAGAATAAGATATTAAGCAATAGTTATGTTCAATATAACTTTTTGCGTCATTTTACTATCACTACCAAAATACTTTGTCAAAATGCTTTCTTATTCAGATTTCTCTAAGAGTGATTTTCCTTTGACCATGAAAGAATAGACAAACTAATAGTTAGTAGTAGACTCTAAACCTAGAGTGATTTTCCTTGGACCAAGAAAGAATAGACAAACTAATAGATAGTAGTTCACTCTAAACCTATTGTTTTCTTTTGTTCTTTATCAACTAGTACAAACTATATAGTCAATTTTTCTTTCACGGACGGTGGAAAATCACTCTATCCTCACAATATAGAGTTCATTGATGAAATTAGCCTGACAATAGAAGCCACTCAAAGCATTCTGGTAGTGGTAGTAAATTAAGCCATCTGCAAACGTCCTATACAGTTTGCAAATCGAAGTTTTTGTCATTGGACAGCCTGATGCAGGTCGACACGATAGTTTTTTTCCCCTTTGTTTCCTGCTAAAACTTTAATTGAAACATTACATATTGAAATGTAGGAACCTCAAACAAAGAATCTTATTCAAGAGGATGGCACGTGGCCTGAAATGGGAAAACATTACGCCCAATGTAAAGAGGTCTATTGATAGCCGTTTTTAGTTGCGTGCTCCACACTTCCGTACCTAAAACGCACTAAGATCAATCTGAATTCCATCTAGACGGGTTTAGTATCGACGAAAGATTTATCGCGCCTTCCTAAAACTGGAAGACAGCTAGTCCTCATGGCTTAATAGAACTAATTGATCACCGGAAAACATTCGATATGGTTCTTCCTTGAAACTAAAGTCAGTGGGTTTGGAAGAACTTACACAGGACCTTACATTGGGATATTTCTCACGTCCCTGATATATTCAGGTGACGTCATGGCGGCCATGTTGGTGTACAAATATTAGTTTCTATATCAGTTTTTATTGTTTAGTACACCAACATGGCTGTCATATCTGTGATTATAAAGGCCAAAACGTGTGGAAACTAGAGTTCCGTCTTTTTCAGGTAGCCAACTATCGAACATTTTCTTTGTAGTAAAGGAGAATATTTTGTTGATTTTGACGCGAGTACGAGATGATATTAGTATAGGAAATCGGCGAGTGCAATTCGGGATTTATGATTTTAATCGTCTGGATGGGCAAATCGCGGTTCTTTAGTTTTCAAGCTAGCTTCTACAAAAATTTAGGTGCTAGCTAAGTTTCAGATTCAGCTGAAGAACGTCCGCGACATTAATTCGTCAAAAATAAAACCAAAGACATATTCCTTGATAATTTCTGCAGCCACTGCGCAGATCACACTTGTCTTTGATTACGTAAAAAGACAGTCCATAAAATATTGTTGGCCTATTATGTGGGCGTGTTATGATTACGTAATGCAGTCTAATGGCTGGTTATCGCTTTCTTTTTGTTTATGAAGGGTATAACAAAAGGAGGTTCTGTAATCTGGTACCTTAGGCCAAATTTCCAAATTATCCCAAGACCACCTGATCAAAAGCGGAGAAAGCTCATTTTTCAGCAAACAGGCGAGGTTGAATCAAGAGAGTATAATGGCTATGGATTCATAAAGCCTTTGATTGCTTAAGTGACCCACAAAAGAAAGATGATCCACAAAAGAAAGAAAGAGAGAGAGAGAAATAAAAGAGAAAGGCAAGAAGTAAAGATGGAAGAAAGAAAGAAAGAAAGAAAGAAAGAAAGAAAGAGAAATCAAAAGGGAAAATGAACCCAACCCGGTCAACCCGCTGACCAACAATGCCGCTGACGAGATTACATCCGGGGACCAAAAGCATCGCGGGCTCTGGGAACGAGAATGACTGCAAACTGAAAATCACAGAAGTTTCTCTCTAAACTAAACTCACGAAACTAAACAAGGCTGGATTTGAAAGGATCATTATAAATAACATTCTATGAAAAGAATAAATCAAGGGTATAGCATTGGTTTCGGTTTCTTTGTTAACCACGTTTATGTTTTCAGTGGGGTTATCAATCACTCTTCTTGACATTACAAAAAAGTAAGATTAAACACAATCAATACAAAAGAAAATGTTGTCAAACAAAATGTCTTCGGTTTGGATAACTAGAAGGGTCAAATACCTAAGTTAATGCCAATTAGCTATGAGTAAAAGGGTCGGCAAAGCGCCTTTAGGGGGATTTTCATTTATTATGGCGTATGGAATCTGGAAAAATCCAGGTCTAAAACGTCATGCAAGGGGGTTATTAAGTTGCAGAGGTGTGAGACTGAAAGTAGGACTGAAATCTTGGAGGTTGTATAGAAATGGTTATGAAATGTTTACTTTCCACAGGGGGGGGGGGGAAATGAAATGTTTGGTAACCAAGGCCCAAATCCCCACCCCCACCCCCCCTACCACCACCACCACCACCACCACCACCACCACACACCTAATGAATGCCCCCTTAAAGTTGATTGCCCTGCGTGGATAGAATTGAAAAATAATGTGTAAAATTCCCATATCAGACCTTTTGGGAATACCAAAATTCGTTGTCCCAGCTCTATGACGTTACGACTTAGCGTAGTACAAACAGATACAATTGCTTGATGGAATGACACCTGGTCTAAACTAAAATGAAAAACATTAAGATCCAAAAAGAAAATTTCAATTTCCACGTCCTTTTTATATCTCTATTCACATTCTTGTCGTTCGTTTCCTATCATTTTATCCCCATCGCGTCGATTCATTATATTTTTCCTGTCTGGAGATCGAAGGTGAAAATCACATTCTACTCACTGAAGTTCTTATGAAAACAGACGGTCGTAAAATGTAAATATTTTTCCAGTATTTTTGAGCGTGTATAGTAGTTGTTGCTCTTTGTACTGCGTGACACGAGAACGGAAAGAGAATCTTCAGCAGGAGGTACTTGCAAAGAAAACTCGAAACTCATTTGTTCGTTTGTTTGCCAAAACAGACTCAGTTGGATGTTTTCGATTTAAAGCGAAATTCCTAATGAGCCAAGTTTCATTTATGTACTAAATATTCATGCTTCTGGAACATACGCGACTGATATTTCTAGTTGAACTATTTTATTGTAATTGCGCGGAAAAGAAATAAGTTACGAGCTGGAGAAATTGGATCGAAACTTGTTTTGCTCAGTTGAGCTTCCCGGAACTCGAGACCTAAGGAAATTACATGCAAATGCTTGTAACAGTTTGATAACGTTTGAGGACCAAGCAGCAAATTATATGAGGGCATTTTGAGCCGATTACACACTCTTCCTGTGGACTGCTCGGTCCAGTGATGTTTACGTCAGTAAAAATGCAATACCGAAATCGTATACAATAAAATGGCTCTAAACATTAAAGTGAAACATAATATCATCTCTCAAAATAGATTCCAAATCACTAAGAAAAGGAATAACTCGCTAAAATTTCCACTTAAAAAATATTTTTGTTAGATAACAAGTTTCAGGAAGGCGTATATTTTGGCGCCTCTGTCAGTTTATCCTAGCTTTTTTTGGCTTCTTAAACTGAGGGGGTGGAGGTGATCGTCTTGTATTTTGATGGTGATTTTCCCTATATATGTTCAATTGTTTCACCTTCCATTCCAAGGTGACGTATTCCCAGGCTTAAAGAAAAACACTCGTGACGCTGTTTCGACTGACACGCGTACAAAACAGGTCATGATCCATGATTACTTCAAAGCTTGGTGCACTTAAACTCGACCACTCAGTATTTGCAAAACCCAGAACCATTACTGTTAGACCCATAGTGCTAGACCTCCTGTGTGCTGAGAGACGGTGAAGCCAGTCGACTTACTGGTAAGTCTAAGCCGCAAGGCTAAACGTCTTTAGGGAATGGAATTTTTAGTAATTGATTATGAATAGCGGGAGGGAAAATTAATAACGAACCATCGAATTTTGTTTCAAATGGCTAGTTATTCAGGGTTCATTTTATGCCATAAGAACCAACTGCGATAGTCCATATTCCTTCGAACAGGAAGCAACATTCTTTACATTACTTGTCGGCTGATCCGATGCTGTGAACTTGTCTCAACAAACGATCTTCCAAATATTTTCTTTAATCTAAATGTTGAACTTTTTCATCTCAAGAGATTACGAGATGCTTCATTCTTAAAACCTCAAAACTACATTAATGTCACAACTATAACACTTATCATCGGTTTTGAGCCTAAATTCAAACATTCGACGGTTGGGTAATGCTTGAATCAACAACGATTCGAGGGAAGGAGAACGATTATTTGTAATTAAAGTTTGGAAAAAGTTGACAATTCATTTGAAGTTTATTTTCAAAAGTTAGGGATCAAAATGAAGATGCTTTTTCTGTAGGTTGTGCCGCCAACTTGTCGGATTCATTCTCGTTGCTTTAAAAGTAAAATATTCAACTCGGAAGAAGACCTCTGTACTGCCGCCAATCTAAATCATTCTCCGTTCTATCACCGGAAGCTCATGTCAGAAACTGACGAGATAGGAACTGAAACCAATGATTTTCCCCACTGTTGAGCTCGTTTGATTTAAGGGTTAACTAGGAAAACACTATTGTAGATGATTTGAAACACTATATATGGGATTACAGAGAACCTTCCGTGACTCGCTAGTCGGAAAAAAAAAAAAAAAAACCCGGTAAGATATCGCACTTTCTTGACTGGGTAGTCACTGGTTAACCGCATCCCCGTTTAGAGGGATGAAAAATAGCGATTAGAAAATTTCATTAGGACCGAAGAAAATTATACAAAAACAATGCTGTCTTGCCTGAAAAAAATACCTTTTGTACGTCGTGTGTTCTTTTGTACGGTTTTGATTTAAAAATTCTTTATATATATATATATATATACATTTCTTTTTATATATATATATATTTCTCTTTATTTTACATACATATATATATATATATATATATAGTGTATGAATCAAAAGAAGGGTTCTGTAGGATATTCTACATTCGCACAAGATCATTGAGTTTCATATTTTGAATATATTCGTTCATATATGACAGTCTTTTTCCGTTTTCGAGTCATTTTCCAATGTACATCGAAATATTCCTGTTCAGTAGTTAACTTTAAAAAAGGAAATTCCGAAAGAACAAAAACATATTTTAATCCGCTTACGGGCCAAATTAATTACGTTTGTGATTATTCAAGTATTTTAGGGTTTTAATAGATATTACATGAATACTTTAGGTTCCTATCTCGATATTTATTGTCCACATTATTGCGAAACCGTATCATAGTTCACAGAAGTACTTCGACAGAAAACAAAACATCATTTGTTTATATCAGGGGCGGCGGAAGCTAAAAATATTTGGGGGGGGGGGGGGCCCTGCAATAAAAAGGTTCTAATAATGCGTGATAAGGCAACAAAAAAATACAAAACCCAATTTTTAGAGAAGAAAAAAAAAGTTCA
>WUAP02152631.1:0-10728 GCA_015163945.2 Stichodactyla helianthus
AAGACCCTGAGTGTTGGTCCGGCCGGGACTTGAACCCACGACCTCCCGCACAAGAGACCGATGCTCTACCAAATGAGCTAATCGGGTGGCGGTCAAGTACTCGGTGATTGGTAAATTCTTAATGCTTAAATAAAGTAATTGAATTTAGGCATCACAGTCGAACAACCAGGTGATTGAAGAACTCAAGAAGCTGAATTGTTCAATAGTTTTGTCTGAACAAACTCATGGCAAGCAACTTGATATCAACATGAAGATGTTAGTGGTAAGACTTTATAAAATAATTTAGATACTACGCGCGCTCTGATTGGCCGTGTTTCATTATCCTGCCAACATCATAGAGTCTGTAATTATTTTATAAAAGAAATGAAATACTTCTTCTGTATTTCAAACGCTTATGAAAACCTCGACACGTTTTGGGGAATTCTCGAACGGGTCCAAACACTCGACTACGTCTCGTTTAGACTGATTTGCTCTCGAATTCTCCCAAACGCGCCTCTGTTTTCATAAGCGTGTGAAAACACAGAAGAAGTATTCCATTTCTTAAATCAAAGAACTAGTTCATCTTTAGAGTAATTCAGGCGCGTCTACGAGACTTGCATTTGACTGATCATAATCGCGGGTACGGTCACGTATACCTCACCCAGAACTAAGCTTTATGTATAGTGGCTCATTGCATAGGAAATGTACTCGATTAGCTGATTATTTTTTCTTAACAGAGAAATGATGCTCGTATTATAGTTGGGACGTTCTACGAAAAGCAAGCACGGTTTATATTTTGTCAGGTATTTCGTGTTTCATGTAGTTACGAAAAAAACAAAAAAAGTGACATGGAAAATCCATTCATTTTGTATTACAAAACGTCGGACCAAAACCATATTTACAACCGGGAACATCAACTCTATTGTTATATTAATATCTATCCCTGCACGCAACCGTTAAAAAAGTGCACTCACGATGGCATTTCCTTGTTGCGCGCAACATTATTGCACACAACAGTTGCACCGTTTGAAGTTTTATTCATCTTTTCTGGGGGGGGGGGGGGGGGCGGGGTACCATTTTGTGATGACTCTTCCTTTTAAGGCCAGCATTCTCCCCCCTGTAGCGGACATAGATATACTTTCCTAACACGATGCGTAACGTGTTTAGGCATACAAGTCAGGACTATATGGACCTCGTTACGTGTGGCTGTTAATTGGTACTTACAGCCATCGATGGTGGGCGGTACCCGACAAGAACCTCAAGTGCACGCGAGAAGAAATGAAAAAAGCTATTGCGTATTCGTTTATATTCAACAATCAGATATTCCTAGGCGACGACGAGCAAGGGAACGCAAGGCGTGCGATATCTGGAGTGGTAGGTGGATTTACGGAAATGGTAAACCTTTTCAGCTACAATTTCAATTTTTCAAACTTCTTGAGAATAAGACTCTTTGAGTTGCATCCATATTAAAGCGTTAAATTAAACAAAGAAATAAAATACGTGACCTGAAACGGGAAAACAACACGCCCAAGCTGAAAAGGAGTACTCAGTAAATATTTTTAAGATTGCCTTTGGATTCCTAAATACAGTGTTGATCAAGTAGCGTATTTTATTAAGCGATGTACCAGAAAGGAGCTTTAACTTCTTTCCATTATGTCGCGCAGTTTTTTTTTTACAAGACGAGTGATAAACTTTACGGAGGAAGATCATGTTGTGCGTGTAGCTTTTCATCATGCTTCTATGCCTCGTACATCGAAAAGCTAGCTGTTAGTTTTTATTCAAATATATAAATGTAAATCTGTGCACGAAAATGTTTAACACAATTAACTTCATTTTGTTTATATTTCTAGACGCGTGCCGAGTATCACAAACAGTACATGACGTATCTACGCTCGATAAACATCACCAAGCCACCTCCAAACATCACAGCGTATACTTATGACGCAGTTTGGGTTATCGCTGTTGCTCTCAATAAATCCTTCCCATTTATAAATGGGAACAAGGACAACTTTGAAAACACGTCGTACCAATATCAAAATATGACAAAAATCTTTGTATCCGCGATACAGAAAATGCACTTCGAAGGGATAACGGTAAGCCAGTTTCTTTCAAACTGTATCACTCAGTAAGCTGTATTCTTGGCGCCAAATTTCCAGGGTGAGGGGTGGGGAGGGTCTATTAGAACAAATGCAATGAAAAGGCATATTCAGTGCTATATTTGAGTATACTTTTATCGTGGCAGGGCGAGGTAGCTTTCTTTGAGGATGGTGATCGTTACGATGGAATGGTTGAAATTCTTCAACACGACTCAGGTATTCATCGATTCAAACTTTCACAATGAGTTTTTCTCTCTTTTCGACCTATCTAAGTGAATCCAGATTCCGGAATCCACGGAATTTTGGCGTTTTAAATCCGTAATCTAGCATTTGGAATACGAAATCCACAGAAATTTGGAATCCGGAATCCAGCATTTGGACCCTGAATCTGACATACTCATAAGGACATCCGAAATCCAATACTTGGAATCCGGATATAGGCATCATTTCGGATTCCCTTCCATGGGGCCACTCGACGGCCGTCTGTGCTAGCCACAAAGTTATTCTCCTCAGTTCCAGAGCCTTCGTTTCTTGAATGGGAGATTAAATTAAACGCGAGCTCTGGGAACGAGGATGGATAAAACGTATACACATAATACAGCATGCAGTACGAAAGGAAGTGAAGTATTTTTCATGAGTTCTATATAGAAACTTGTTCATTCTGTATAAATAAATTTGTTAGTTTTGTTGTCTGTGCATGTGGAAATAATATTCTTATTCTAGATGGAAAAGCAGTATCAGTTGGGTTTTATTATCCAAAGCAAAGAAAACTCATGCTGGTTGGAAAAGGAAACGTGTGGCCAGGTATGGTACAGCATGTGCCTGACATATGATGATGTCTGGATAAACTATTTGTTTAAAATGCCATACGTATACTGTCTATATCAAAAATAATAATTAACACTTATTTCCTGGGACCGAGGGAAGCCGCTCTGTTTCCCGTGATCACATGAGCGGTCGAGTGACCATAAAACATACTGCTTTCCCGAGGTAACAGTAAATAAGTGTTTTGTTATATACTAACTGTCAAAGAAAAAAGACTGCAATTGTTATCCAGTGATCTTTATTAAAATATTTTCCAATATCTTTAAGACAATGCAGGAAGCAAAAGTTAAAGCTTTGTGCGCGCGTCAAATAAACATTGGATTTCTGCTGACGAAGCTTCCGGTTTTGTTATTTACCGGGAAATAAATCCTACTGTTTCCCGCTCAGATCTGTTGCCAGGGAAACAGCAAAATTTGTTCACCTTTACGTGATACCCTCTCGCCCAATCAGAGTCCTAGAAAAATCATCCTAGACTTTGACAGTTGGTACATAACAATAGATATTAGATACTACGCTCTGATTGGAAAAAGACAATGACTAAAAAAAGAGATCTCGAATTGAAAGTCATTCTAACTGAGCCATTATGTTTAGTTTGGTTTTTATGTGTGATATACACCAGACTGAAAAAAAAGTTGTTGGGTTCAGAAGGTTAAATCATTGAAGGTAAGACCAAGAAGGATTCTTGGTAAATAGTTTATAATGAGGCCCATAATATTCATTAAGCATTGTTATAATTCTTGAATATTGCTTTCTTTTTTTCTTTATTTTGCTTTTTTTTTTCTTTCTTCCAGAATTTAAAGCAACGTTTGAGAGTTGCAACAATAAACAATATCCTATGCATACAATATGGGGCCTTATAAACTGCTTACCCATGACCCCTTTCAGTCTTAGCTTTGATGATTTAACCTTTTGAACCTGGTAGTGAAAATTTGGTGTATAATATGATATAGAGATGTATAAAGCACTTTTTTTGTGGCTGTTACATTGCTAGGAGTGTACTTTTCACATTCTATCCCACTTTTTAGTAGCCAGACTCATTTGCACAAGTTTAGCCTCATTTATAAGTAAGTTATTCATAGAAACTAGAGAAATGGCATTGAAGAGTCTTGGTTCCACCAGTTAAACATTATTTAGTTATCTCACTGTTGGTATAGATTATTTACTCTTAAATGTGCCTATACCTGACCAGCTGAATCTCACATGCAGGTGAAGAATGACAGTGGTATTCTTGGAGGGATTATTCATCCTATGTACAAATCTACCCTGTCTTTTCTATCTGCAGGTGGTAAGCATCCTATAGACCGCACTGTTGTCATGCAACAGTTTGTCAAGATTCCGCTGTGGTTGTACGTATTTGTCTGTATGCTCAGTAGTCTTGGTATTGTACTTGGGCTGGTCTTCCTTGCATTTAACATCAAGTTTAGAAACAAAAGGTAAACACCTACACCTATTATTGCACAGCCAGGGGCAGATCTAGAGGAGGGGTGCACCTCCCCTGAGATGAGCTATTTACAGTTAATTATGGATTTAATATTTTTTTAATAGATGTAATATTATTTACTTTTGGTGCTCGATTCCTAATCCAAATGCACCCCTCAAAAAATCCTGGATCTGCCCCTGACAGGGGTCGATTTTCTAGATTCTCAAAATTGAAAAAATCAAACAAATACTACAATAGTGAAATATTTTGTTCTTTTCTTTCTACTACACACTACCCTGGGATCCAGTGGTTATTTATTCTTGCTTTGGCTTTTATACCAAAGAGTGAATAGAAGCTAGATCCCCAGGGTAACTACACACATAATGTATCGGCAAAACCTTAGAGACAAAATTAGGGGCAACCCCAACTCTTAATAAATGGGTGTACACTACTCTACCCCAACACCCTTCAATAGCATAGACAAATGAGATGCCTTCTGGTCTATCTTGGGTACAAGTAATACCATTAAAGGCATGATGAGCTAAAAGAACGCTTCGTCCTCAAGCTAGCTAGACTGCAATGCACCCATATCCTCAGATTCTGTTAACAAGATGTAATTATGCTACTGCTACTGTGCCTTTACATATATTTCTATGCCCCCAATTTAGATATGTCAAGCTATCAAGTCCAAACTTGAACAACGTTATCATTCTTGGTTGTATTATGGTCTATTCTACTGTGTTTCTTTATGGTTTGGACGGCAGAGTATCGGATAGAGTGTATTCCCTGGCATGTAGGGTGAGTGGATAAATATATTGCATTCAATTATCTAATTAATGCATGTATCAATGTTAAGCCCGAGAGGGGGGGTCTGGCATATGTTGGGCATTTGATCGCTCTCGGTGTCTCCATACTGGGGAATTTTATCTCTTGGTTTGCCCCAGGGTACAGCATTTTAACATATCTTTACTTTTATTTTTGGAATGGGTGACTGCCAGGGTGGGGAAATTTAACCACATTTGACTTAATTTCCTTTCCCCAGGGTGGAGAATTTTGACAAAAATCGGGTCTTTCTGCATGTACCGGAGTCTTTTGTCGTTCTACACAATAGCTGGCCTTTGAATCTATTGTTTTCCGTCTTTGTTTGAAAGAAATGACGTCTTTTGTGCTCCGGTACCTACAGAAAGAACCCAAAAATCATTGAAGAAAATACAAATGCCCCACATCACTTTACAATGTGATTTTTGTGTGAACTAAAGCTTGAAATAATTTTACCTCGTGAACTTCTTTGTCCCCGACATGTTTAAAGCTTTATCAATGGCTTGGACCATCTTTAGTATTAAAAATCTTCGATAAAATGCTTTTAAATTTCCCTCGCTGAGTCAGCCATTTTTATTTGAAAGGACTTTGAGAGCCCGCGCTGCTAAACACCAGCGTTCCTTAACACCCATAATGCATTTCGGTTATTGAATCACAGGTAGCCCAAGCAAAGTCATTTTCTTTTGTTTCTTATCTATAACAGGCCGTTTGCATGATAGCGTCATTTGACTACCACTACCAGAATGCTTCGAGTGGCTTCTGTTGTCAGGGAAAATTTTAAAAGTTGTCTCTTTATTCCAGAGAAGAAAAATCTGAATAAGAAAGTAATTTGACAAAGCATTCTGGTAGTGGTAGTCAAGTGACGCAAATCAGGCAAACGTCCTATTCCTAGGTTTCATATTAATAATTTCATCAAGTCATGTCGGTAATTTTCCAGGCTAGATTCAGTCTTCTGTCATTGGGATTTACTGTCGGATTCGGTGCCATGTTTTCTAAAACGTGGAGAGTACATCAGATTTTTATCAGCAATGTCAAGAGGGTTAAAAAGGTGAGTTAAGTTGACCGCGGATTGCTCGAGAAATATGATAAGAAATTTGATTCCGCATAAAAGCAGCCAACGACCTCAAGAGTTTAAAGTGCATGATTTAGAGAGGGACGGGGGTTAAGGTGGGCTCTTAGTCGTTTGAGTTTAAAATACCACACTTATTGATTACCACGACGGTTTTACAGGAAAGCTGAGGTCTGAGGTGATGTTCACGAACAGGTCACGTGATTATTTCCCGACATATGCATAATGAATAAAATGTGTATTTCTTACAGCTAATAACAGTATATATATAATGGTTTTTTATTCAGGTAGTGAGAGATAAAGAATTATTTAGTCTTCTTGGGGTGATAGTCTGCATCGACGTCCTTCTGCTCATACTCTGGATGACACTTCACCCTCCGAGTAGGCATGTCATTGTCATCAATGGAATTAGACGGGTAGGAATAAATAGCTCACCGTCTATTGGTTTAGTAACTAAGAATGTGAGCAGTTGAAAGGATTTAACAGCCAGAGTATTTACCTTGTAGCACAGTGGGTCGTCTTGCGTGCACGTGGTATAAAAACTTCAAGGACCCGATAAAAGCACCAGTAAATACAACTATAGTTCAAATAAGGTTGCTGTTGGAATGCGATAGGAGATTTTGTGTAAATTAGTACTATAGCAATAGACAGTGCTGCTGGCAGCCACTAAATGAAGAGGCTCTTTTTATTTGCATCATTTTTCTTTAGATTTCTCGAGATCGTGACTACGAAATCGTCATGTGTCGCGAAGAATGCAGAGGCCCCCACTCCCTCCCCTGGTTAGTCACCTTCTATGCCTTTCACAGTCTTCTGCTAGTCTTTGGTTTATTTCCGGCCTTCGAGACTCGTAAAGTATCAGTACCAGTGCTCAATGACTCCAAGTTCATTGGAATCAGCGTGTATAACGTAGTTCTGCTGTGTGCCATTGGGGTCCCATTATCACACGTGTCCAGTAGCGAGCCTGCTGCTGGTTTTACTCTTATCTGTGCAGTTATTTTATTTTGTACGACTGTCACTCTCAGCGTGCTCTTCATCCCTAAGGTTGGTGTGTTTGGGTCGATACGCTGATAAGACGATAGGACCTCAAGAGAACGGTGCAAGCGAGTTCTTTTTAAATGTGCGTCCCAATGTCTGAAGGGTCAACGTCCTCAACAAGACGTGAACAAGACGTGAAAATACCTGTTGACGACGTAAACCCAGAAGATGATGGTGCGCGCATGAAAAACGTAGCGCTTGCGCTATTCTTTTGGCGTCGCATCATCTTTGCTAATATAGTCATTCTAGATGATTAGTGCTATTATTTATTTGAGAGAAAACTATGACATTGACACACATCTTGATCAGAGCAAAAAAAGCAACGGACATCCACAACCCTGCCAGAGAAAAGCAGTTACTTTACCAATAGTTCGAAGCCTTTATTCAGTTCCTGCTTAATTAAGTTTTATTTGAAAACTGAATTAAAAATATATTTGAACAGGTTATCCAAATGTGGAAGGATCCCGATGGCAACCCACTACAAGGAACCATGCTGTCAACCCGAGGGCACCACGGGGCACGCGAGGCTAGCACTTCTCTAGCAACTTGTGATAATATCTCTGAAAGACATGCCAGACTTGAAGCCGAAATCATTGCGCTTAAACAGGAGAATCATAAGGTAATCTGCATTGGTAGCTTGTCAGTAATAAAGTGTTGGGGGAAATTGCAGAAGGTTTTGGCTGTTTGTATGTCTTCTGTCGCTGGCTACTTGAGCAGGCTGTTGTCCCATGTTAGCGGGAATGCGGATTCGGGAATCCACAGAAGTTTTGCTTTTGAAATCAGGAATCCGGCATTACTTCGAATTCGGAATCCACAAAAATTGGGCTTTTGGAATCCGGAATCCCGCCGCAAGACTTTATTATTGCCACGGAAAATTCCGCTGAAACTTTCCAAGAACCTGTGAATCAACGGCCGGGAGTATTGTTCAGCTGTGCGCTTAGTAACTATGCTCTCTTATTTTTCTTTTTCAGCTCAAAAATAAACTCTTGGTTTTCAGTGCAGAAGAAACCATCAACGAGACGCAGATAGAAAGACTCAGCACTGTAGACATTAACAACAGTTCAAGAAAGAAACATCTAGGTGTAAACTATAGACAGAAATCCTTACGCTATGTGTTTGCCAAGAAGCCAAATCAAAATACTGATGAAGATACCGAGACGATCAATCGAGATCTGGCCGCAACGCCTCGTGATGTACCTGTTCAAACGGCATCCGCTGCCGAGATCATTGAATCCGACTCGACGCAAAAGCAAGATAACAGCTGTGATAACTTGTATGAAAATCCAAATTTACAGCGTGAACGATCACACACGAACTGTTCAAGTCTTTTAGGAGAAACGAAAAATTTTGAACCCAAACGTAGTAAAAGTTTGCCCTCTAACTCTACTGATAACCATTTAGGAGTACACTTCGCTGACGTTATTTGCAAGGTAAAGGAAAATGGCGTCCTGCACGCTCAAAATAAGAAATTTCTGAAGAATGGAAACGTGGATTCTGTTCGTAACGGGCGCGAGAGCAAACAATGTTCGCCTTGTGCGGAGAAAAGAAACTGTTATGATCAGGGAAAGAATGGCAAAAAGATAAATGGTTATGGACTACGGGTGTACTGTGTCAAAACAACTAGTTAACGAGAATACGCGCACACACAAAACAAATAGAAAGGCATTTAACAATTCTATGATATCGTGACTTCCCGGTTAAATCCTTCAAAAACTTGATTGATGATTGTCTACTGTGAAGCTTGTTTTAATCCCTGGCCTCTTTACTCTGATTGAAGCCATTTTTGAACGGCTTTTAAGACTGTGAAGAGGCCATATAAGATTCAAGGAAGCTGAAGTTACGTTGTCGATTCACCATTGGTCAAGCATCAAGATTCTATTCTTCCATGTTAATACACTCTATTTTTAACCGATAAAACGGCGTGAATCAAAGGAATAATTAGGATCGTTTGATTCCACCATGCTCAATTTAAATCTTGCTGCATGCTCGCCAAAGTGGGCTAGTGTTTCAGCGTTAGAACTAATCTTGCATGGTTGATATTAACTTCACCTATTTTCATATTTACGCCACCTAGACAACTAGAACGTCTGGGATTTTGCCTTCCTTCCATCAAACTTTCCGTCGACGGTATGAGCTCATGGTACTTAGCTTGATTGACGGAAGCCAAATCCCAGACGTCTGGAGTCGTCTAGATCATGTGATTATAATCTTGAAGGTCTCAATGATACAACTCATGCATATACAATTCCCCTTTCCAAAATTCAAAGAAAGACTGGGCATGAACTCTAGCTATCTCGCCCCAAAAACGATCCCAGAATCCAATGCAAGGAGACGCCTTTTGATCTTGTCCAAATTCAGCCCCACAATTCTGTGCGGCACGAGTTCGTTTCCAGTCCTCGGGTGAATTTCGGAAAGGCGAATGCAAGCAAACGCGCAAAGATAAAGCCAACAGAAAAGACAGTTTTGTTATGAAATGTTAAGAGTATGTTTTCGTTTTATTCATTTACATACATTTACATACATTTACATACATTTGTAAACTTATATTGTAAATAAAACAAAGACACATCAGAAACACAGCGAATTACAGGCTTGATCCGGGAGGCAGAACTCCCATACATGAGGGGACTGGGTGGTTGTCGGGCATTTTGAAAATGACCCCTTAAAGGTACCCGAGTGTCGTTGTCCTTAACCATAGCATCAACTGGCAAGGTTCGAAAATCCTGGGGAATCAGGCTCACTGGCTCAAGAGAAAGATCGAGGAGGCATGGGTGATTGCAGAACGAGTAAATATGTTAACAAACAGGGACTGTGGGAGGAAGCTTCCTGATAACTATTTACCATCAATTAAATAGATTTTTTTTGCCAACGAAGTTGGCAAACATAGAGGAGTTTGAGTTTGTTACGGAAGTGCGTCATTTCTTTTGTTCTAAACAGGTTTGACTAGATTACATTCCATATAAGTAAGTGTGCATAGTTTTACTTGGTATAAGTTTTAATCAACCTGTTAAACCAGTTTTTGTGTAAAGGCCGTATACTATTATTTTTCGAAACAAATTTACACGTAAAATCGTTTTTGCCATGGGAACTGTCTCGTTGTGAGTTTCTCTAATTATGTGGCGCGACGAATTGGCTGCTGCACACAATTTTAAAGAAAATACTCGATGGTCAATCAAATTGAATCCACGAAGATTTCTCATTCCACTAATTCAGTTGCCTAAATACTAACGATTTTCCTTTTAAAGCTCATTACTTCGTTGGCACATTCAGATTCCTTTTTAAGAACGAATGCTAGGTCTCAATTTCGTTACTGATAAGTATGACTAGTATAAGACAATAGTCCTGTTTCACATTCCATAATTAACGCTGTAATCCTTGACCACGGATTCATTTGTACAGGCTTAGCCCCGTTTATAAGTTATTCATAGATACTAGTGAAAGTCCGTGGAATTGAAAAGTGTTTGTATTGTTCAAGTTGTACATTT
>WUAP02152642.1:0-10728 GCA_015163945.2 Stichodactyla helianthus
TCCTTTTTTTTTTAACCATTTTAACTATCAACGGGTAGGGGTTTACAAAGCTCGCCCCCCCCCCCCCCCCCCACTTTCAGAATTGCTCCGCCGCTTCTGTAACAAGATCACAGCTCGTCTCGTCTGAGTGCCATTCAGACCATTTATCGTTAGATTATTTTTTCATTGATTAAAACTGGCACGATCCTTCAGACATGGTGCTGAAGCGCGGGCGCATCATTTACGGTTCAGCTGGAGATTTCGGCTCCGTATAAACATCCATTAATCACAATCGTGGAGCTCGTCCAAAGCGTAAAAGGAGAGCCGGGTCATTTTCTACAGGTTCTCTAGTTTTTTCTCTCTGTGGAAACAAAAAACCAACGAATACAGAAGTCAGTTCACTACATAGCCATATTTATCATATCCACCGAGGGGACCTAAACTCTCTGGAGTTACCATGGAACGGCGCACCAAAAGAGGGTACAGCGTTGAGTTTCATGCAGACAGACAGACACAAAGACAGACAAAATATGTGTTGAAATTGGGGGGAATGGGTACCTTCGTAGTGCAAGACTCAGAGCTAGCTATCAAAAGTCGTCCATAAAATCCTATTTTCTTTGACTGATAGTAATAAACTTGGTTTGGGCTGCCTGTGGTATAAGCGCAAAATTTGTGAAACATTACAGTATTACTATTACCAATACCCAAAACTATTGTTTAACTTATTTCCAATATACAACATATATTTCTGACTCCACGGGCAATTTATTCAATTGTTTATTTTGAAATTTTATTAATGTTGTTGCCACAGGGATCCCAAATAAGTATGTTCCACAGCCTGTGGCCGCACCCAAGTGATGTGTTATGTCCATATTTGGGGTACACTAATGCAGCGCGTTTCGATGTCATGGCGGTACAACATTTTGTTTCCTCGAGTTTTATACATTGAAAACCTTCCTAAAATATACTCCTTCCTCTTCTTAAATTCGTCATTTGTAAATACCTCAAGGATTATGGAATAATGGTGCAACTTTTGCTCGATTTTGGTACAGCTATAAGCTGTTGAAGGCCTGTTAAAGTCTTCAGGAGTCAACGCTTTACGTCTCTGGAGTCGATGTTGTCTTGTTTCGCTTGCGAATGTTTTTGTTACTGAATGGCAGCAAACAACTTGGTATGTTATGCCTAGAAAAGCCTTAAAAGTATTTTATCTTCCTGTAGATTATCTCGTCTAAATATACACTCTTAATTCTAGTTAAAGCAGGAGAAAACTCGCCGTTTTCGTCCTACCTACCACCATTTGTGTTGTTGTTGAGTTTCACTCTGAAATCACGAACTTGATTTGGAAATTTTAAGGTTTTAACGTCAACATTTATGTTTTTTGACTTAATGTAGTCTTGAAAATCATCTATAAACAGCAATGCACTGACTGGATTTATAATGGTTATTTTTTAGGGCATGAAAGCTGATCCAGAGAAGCTCTTCTCGAAGCTTGAGCGAATTGGCAAGGGATCTTTTGGTGAAGTTTTCAAGGGGTAAAAGATGAGCGTTTTTTCACGTTCTTATGCTTTAACAGGACTGTATTATACAAGTTGTGAGAGCTAATTATTGTCTTCTAATATGAGGGTTTTTTGATGTAGCATTGATAACCAAACGAACGAAGTGGTGGCGATAAAAATAATAGATTTGGAGGAAGCTGAAGACGAAATAGAAGATATCCAACAAGAAATTACGGTCTTGTCTCAGTGTGATAGTCCTTTTGTAACCAAATATCACGGGTCCTACTTAAAAGTGAGTATATCTACTTCTTGTACCATCTTCCTTCACAATCGTTTCAACCTGTAACGATACGAAACCGGGGCCACTAAATTTTCTTAAGACGTAGTTGAGATGGTAACCTTTGGTCATGATATATGGTGGGTCTTCGTTGCTTTTATTTGCTGTAGAAGTTTTATGTTTTTTTATGTGTACACCCTCTAGATAGGTAAAATATGGGTTGGGCGAAGTCCCTCTGTATGTTGTGTTGGTTATTATCGTGAAATCATACTAAGAATTTGACTTTATATCGAAAACCTAATTGAAGATAATTACAGGATCGTGCATGAAGACGTTATACTGAAATTTGACATACGATACTAAGAATACACGGATCTCTTAGTCGCCAATATTTTTGGAACGAGCTCGTATTTATTCTTCGAAGGGATGGGCAGTGTTTTTGATTTAAAGTAGCTTCCCTCGAAGGAAGAAGTCAATCTCCTTCGTCGTGGTTTTTAATGGTGTTATGATCATTAATCAAAACTACGATCGAACAAAGCTGTAAGTCGTTGATCAGCATTATCGTAGCCAAGCGATAATGCCATAATGCCGATCTCTGCCTTGTACGATTCGCAAAATTATGATTCTTTAAGGACGACGTTGTCTTATTTCCTGCTTGTGTGCACAGCTTTTATCACCATGGCTTAGGATGCCATTGTTTGACAATTTAAGGTCATGATGCCCTTTTAAGCATCTACCGTCGGTAATGCAAAATGCTATTGCTGTTTTGATGTATTATTTATTTATGTAAAAGAGTGCAAGAGTTAAAATTAAACGTGACAAATCCTCCCACACAAATACTTTAGTAAACTTTTACCAACCGGTTACACGCTGGATTGTGTGATTGACGAAAATGACTACGTAAAGAGACATCCTTCAACGTTCATTTAAGAATTAACTGATCATCATATATATGGCATTAAAAACTGAATCCTAATTAAAGTCATGTATTTCCTTTAGTTACAAACAAAGCAGCTGGATTTTATTAGTTAGACAATAAAAAGTCTACAAATCTTTTTCTCAAACTTTAAATTAAAATAATTCTATTATATTAAATATGTTTGGAATTCAGGACCCAATATTATTATAATGCATTTATGTCCTACAGAAAGTGATGTGCAATATCAAGTACAAAGTGATTTTTAAACCAGTGGTTTTGTTTTGGTATAATTGTTTCTGAAGTGTTTTATCTGTTGCAAAGTCATTCTCAGAAATTCTGCAAAATTTACATTGCTTTTGGTGAAGTATACTATTGATATTGATGATAACAGTAATGGTAAACTTTATTAGTTAAAAGAGAATAACAAAAAAAGTTTGACAATGATACAGTTGTTTGCATCTAGGAATGAACACATGACACTAAGACATATTCTAATTGGTCGCCAAAACATAGGAGTTAATCAACCGGAATGTGCATGTTTGGCATGGGCGCCTTAATCTTCATACTCGTCTGATTGCTGCACCAGAAATGTTTCATGTAAACCAGTTTGGATGTTATGAAAGGGGAAAAAGTCTTTCTTTAGACTAGAGGAATCAAGTCATAGAGCTTGCAGAGAATTCATCGTTTAGAGATGTTGCCAGAAAGTTGAGAATTCAACTGTGGACAGTTTCAAAAATCGTGCAACAGTATCAACAGCAAGGAACCATTGTTCCTGCCTCAAGAGATCACATCAGAACTTTGAAAAAGCTACCGGGTAACTTTTGATGATTCAGTTTTACTGGAAACCATGGTTTTAGATAAAGGAACAAAGTAGGAGTTTCCTTTCTTTTTGGAGTTCTGATTTTAGCCACAGAGTTCATTATCAAGCGATGATGACCTTCGGGAACTTCAATGTCAAAGGAATCAAAATCCATTTCCTGTCAATATTTCATAGATCAGTTAGAAGTGTAACCTTTCTTCCTAAAATTACAAGCATATTGCACTAAATCCGAGTCTATAGCATTTGATAATTCCTCGACATTGTGGAGAAGCCTCAAACAGAACAGTACAATTGTACAATTCGATGAGTTCAAAGATTAAGGTGCCAGCACCAAACATGCACATTCCGGTTGATTAACTCCTATGTTTCGGTGGCCAATTAGAACATGTCTTAGTGTCATGTGTTCATTCTTAGATAAAAACGACTGTAAACTTGTGGTCCTTTTTACATTTCCAATTGAAAGGGATGAGCTGCCATTAACATGGTCATCTGAGCCTTGTGAAGGTCTAATGATTAGTAGGTGTACATGTACAAAGGCAGCGTCTTCTCCTGAGTTTTAGCCCTCTATGGGATCAAAAGTTACAGACCAATGCTCACCCAACTGAACTAACTGGATTTCAGTTACAGTTGAATAGCAATAAATATTTGTACAATTTTTTTTTTTAAATTTTCTAATGTTTCTTTTGGGAATGGGAATATGGAAATGAAGCTAGATGAAAATAGAATCCAGGACACTGGTTAAGGGCTTTACACTAAATTACTACCAATATACACGGCCAAACAGAAAACTACCCTCTTGGAAACATACACTCAGTGGGCCGCAAGTGACTTGAGTGGGCTGATAATGGCATTATCAGCCCTACTGCTGATTGGTTTTTGGTTCGTCATCCAGTGTATTTTAGCCACTTATAGTTTGGCCTTGTTTATTGATAATAATGATAATAAACTGACTTTTGTTGGAAATATTGTTTATTTGCACCCTTGTAATGCCCTTGCTGTGCTCAGGCTGCAAATGACGCGACACATGCGCAAATAAACAATATTCCCTCCAAAAGTCATTTTGTTGTCCTATTTACACTGTGAAAGGAATAGTTTTAGAATTATACATCAAATGCCAATATGGAGTCCAATTAGAATTGCTATTGTTTTGGACTGACTAGCTTTGTGTTCAAGTGGAAACACAAAAGTGTTTTCACATGTATGAGAGGCTAGTAAGTCCTGAACAATAGTTATTCAAATTGGTTGCCATATTGGCATTCAATGTATACAGATTAGCACATAAAACACTCGTGCATGTTTATGTTCTCATCTGTGTTCAAAATTGTTGATGTGTCCTTCCATTACCCATGATCCTGTGGAGAATGTGATTGGTGTTCACACCATTGTTTGCTTTTGTGTATTGCATGACTGTTTTAGGTACGTCCAAATGGCAGTTGCTTAATGTTGGACTCATTTAAAATGGTCATCATTTTTGAGGCATAAGATGCCTGAAAAACCAAGTTGAACATGAACCAATGTGGGAAATACTGACATCAAAAGTCTAAGACAATGATCAGCATTAATACACCTATAGAAGTGGTCCTTACGTGCTGCAAATCATAAACTGCTCACATCAAAAATGTTAAATAAATCATCTTTATTCAGAGAGGATACCACTTGACAGTGCCAACTAAGGACTTATAAGTTTTATGGACCTCTGTGTTTAATGTCTCTGCTATAGGGCCACCATTGAAGTGGTCATCTGAGCCATGGTGAAAATTTATTAACCATTAGAAAATATATTTTAGTTTATCTAATATTTGAGATATAACATGCATGCTGATTGGCTGGGTACCATGTTTGTGTCTTGGGGCGGATACACACTAATGCTAAACTAGCAAAAAATAGTCATAAAAGCAATATAAAATGATTATGTATGTCTCTGTACTGTGATATAAACACGTTGGGAGAAGTAAAGCACTTGAAAAGCAATAGAAACACTCAGCTACTCCTCGTGTCCCTAAGCTTGCCTTTCTCACGCTCTACATCTCCCAGCATGTGTGATATCAACAGTGCATTACAGTGTGTTATATCAATATTGCTTAAACAGAGGCAGATTTTTAATTTTTTGTTGTTGTGAATTTAATGCAGATGTTGCTGTTATTATTTGCTAAAAGTACAAATGTTAATTTAATGTTGTACTCTATTTAATTAGCATTGTCAAATATTCCTAGATCTGTGTAGTGTGATAGATCATTTACTCTTTCTTTTACTATTTGTTAAAAAATATTACTTTTAATGCACATATTTTATCCTTATTACATGGCAAGGTAATTTCACATGCTCTCATTGGTAAATTTGTACAGACTAACCTTATTTTTGTGTTCACCTTGCCATGTAATAAACATCTTAACCTTGCTTGCTTTGTCTATACGTAAGTTATGGAACCTCGTTTTTTCTCACTTTTTTATTGCCCATGCAGTTATGCGCTTGGGCCATAAGGCAGTGGAAAAAACTGGGTCCATAACTTATGGTATGGCCTTAACACTCAGTTAATTAGAGGTATGTATTTCCAAGAAAGTCTGTTTAAAACATTACCCTGTATGTAAGCCCAGGGTGAATTTTTGGATTTTTTCTCTCAGCACATAGAATCCAAACCAATAATGTTATGTTTTAATAATTATCTTTTTTTAACAGAGAACCAAATTATGGATCATAATGGAATATTTGGGTGGTGGTTCAGCCCTTGACCTGGTAAATAACTTTAATACATGATTTTTGTTTAGCTGTTTAGCATCAATCTCATCATTCCCAAATGACATCCTACAGTTTAGTAAGGGAACCCACTACCAGTAGGGTACAGGGTTAAATAATAACAGCTGGTCAGTTGCCAGTCAAAACATTTTTTGGCTCAGTTATACCTCTTTTTATAGTTTTTACCACTAATGCAAATCAAGAGAATAACTCAATGGTAAGACAAATGTTTGAGCAGATATGTTCCAATTTTTGCCAGACAATGACTGTTGACTGACTGTTGTATTTGGCCCTGTGTTCTAATGGACTACACTATATTTACATTAATTTCTGACAATTTTCCCCACAATTTAAAACAGTAGGATAAATCACATTATTGGAGAACCATCATGTTTAAGAAACTGCTGCATATTTAAGCAGCTGCTGGCTACTTAAATTTAAATCTCATGATATAAACCTAACAGCTTAATAGAATTGCATGTACATGATTAGAGCACAACTAAGGCAAATCTATAACACTTAACTGTGTTTGTCTTATGGTTTTCAGATGAAAGCTGGTGCTATAGAAGAATTCTATATTGCCACTATCCTAAGAGAGGTATTAAGAGGTCTAGATTATTTACATAGTGAGAAAAAGCTACACAGAGATATTAAAGGTAAGCAACTAAAGTGGAATATATCTTATTCGCTTGGGTGTTATGTTTTACAGACCTCTTGGGAATAAGATTCTTTGAAATTTATCCAACAAATGAAAGAATACTAAGAGAATGATACATGACCTGTAATAGGAAAACAAGCAGGTGATGAAAAAACAAAAAAGTGTAAGGGGAAACACAAGCTGTAGGCAAGTTTTTCTCCTCACCTTTTGAGTGATTTTGACACTTCCAAAGTGCTTAATTTATAACTAATCAGATGACAGTTGAAGCTGTTCCACTTGCTTTATAATTATAGAAGGTAAAATAACATTTTAACTTTACTTCTAGTTCAATCTTTTTTCTCTGGAAAAGGTACCATGATAAAGCAATCTGTGCTCTGCAGGTCTCCAGGCAATCAGATCATGCTTAAAGTGACTATATTATAAAAACCCATACATAATAAAATGGATGAAATGATTTTATTTTTTATTTTGCAGCTGCCAATGTCTTAATGTCTGAAACAGGAGATGTCAAACTAGCTGACTTTGGTGTAGCTGGTCAACTGACCGACACCTTAAATAAGAGAAATACATTTGTGGGCACACCATTTTGGATGGCACCAGAGGTTATAAAGCAATCGGCATATGATTCCAAGGTAAAGTTAGTCTTTGAGTAGAAAAGGCTTCATATGCAACAGAGAAATTTTCTTGGTAATTAAGTCTCATTTGTATTGCAGGCAGATATTTGGTCACTTGGAATTACTGCGATAGAATTAGCTAAAGGGGAGCCACCCAACTCAGACCTACATCCGATGAGAGTTCTCTTTTTAATCCCCAAAAACAATCCACCTGAACTTACTGGCAACTTTAGCAAAGCATTCAAGGAATTTGTGTCACTGTGTTTAAATAAAGATCCTAATGATGTGAGTAGAGTTCTATCTAATAATTTAATAAGTTAAAGTGTATTAGAATGAGTTCTGAAGTAAAACAGAGGTAAAGTTTTTTTAGGTAGGCACAATTAGAGGAGATTTTGTATGAGTGGAAAAAGGTAATGGTAATGTAACTCTATTATTTTAATGGTGGTTGTTTCTTCAGCTGATATCAATGGAAGCCGAGTGTCCACACTTTACCCCCCTCTCTCCATCAGTGCTTAGTCAGTAACATACATTTCCCACTCATGAAAACTGCTCTCAATTGAGATGATTACTGGTAGATGAAGAGTTGGGTAGTATAATGTTTTATTAATATGGCACAGCCTGCCTTTTTGGAGTACATGTACAAAATGTTAGAGCATATCACACAGGTGTGCACAAAACTTGTATTTAGAGGCAGCATTTCATTCACAGATATTGCTTGAATGCATGTTCTTGTCCATGGCATAAACAAGAATATATTAGTGATGACTATTGAGCATTTTTTGCCTATCACGATAGTATCATGATAGTTGTTCAAACTATTGCAATAGTATTGCGATAGGAGACTAACTATTGCGATAGTATTGCAATAGTATTATGAGTACACAATCAATACTTCAACAATACAGAATACAGAATTTATTCATGCACTAGTCATTCTGTAAAAGTAACAAAACCAAACTTTACGAACAGAAAGTTCTATTACAACTGAAATAATAAACTTTGTCATACTTTGCATGTTAGCCACCATTAGCCGCCATTTTGTTGTACAGCCAAAAGACTAAATATATTGCTCCCCCTCTAGCGGTAATGCAGTTTAGTTACCAGACCCTCACATTTGAAAAAAAAAAAAAAATGGCGACTCCGATCCACGCGATGTTGTTTACACGTTCTGAAGTGCAAATATTTACATGTAAATTACCCGCTGAAAATTTTCTTTTGTCTAAGATATTTTTAGAAAAAACTATTGAAACTATCGATAGTCAAAGTTAAGTATCGCGATAGTTATCGATAGTGCAATTTGACAATCGATGCGTTGCTATTGCGGCTTTAACATCACGATTAATCGATAGTTCGATGTATCATTACACCACTAGAATAATTATATTACAAAAATTGTACAATATTGCTGGATATTTGTTTTCTCCTCATTAATTATTTATGTGTTTATAATAATCATCTAAAGTATTCTTATTAAATTAGAAGCTGTTTGTTTTCAGAGACCGACTGCCAAAGAGCTTCTGAAGCATAGGTTCATTAAAACTGCAAAAAGGAATACTTTTCTGGTTGAATTAATAGAACGATATAAAAGATGGAAACAAAACCACTGTGATGATGATGATAGCAGTTCAGGGGATGAAAGTGATGGGTATGTCTACTTTATTTGATTCAAACTTTTATTCATTTGAAATTTGTAATAGACCTTTCTCATGCTGCAGCCATGTTGATTGAAAGAATAGGTACCTTAAGTGATGCAGGTATCGCACCTATGTTTTTGTTCATACGCATGCCATTGTCAATGAGATTCCCATTCTCAACAGAATGTCAGATCAGGTTGCTTCAAATTCTTTAACCTCACACACAAAACATAGACAGAGTAATAACCATTTAGGGACATGTTGGTTTATACTCATGTTTTCTGATATGACTATTATCATAATAATATACTTCTTTTTCCCCCTCACATTTGATGTTGTCTGGTCTGGTCTTCAGAGAAAAAGATGACCCTGATGATTGGATTTTTCCTACTATCAAGGGAAACCCCATCGCTAGTGATGAGAATGGGGAAATAGTATCAAAAGATTCAAAACAGGTAATTTAGTATTTGCTTAGTTACAATCATTTCTGGATTGAGGCTTCAGGGAAACAAACAAACAATTCACCGATTGACCCCTGTCATGTGGTATACATTGTGTTACAGTCAATATGAAAACTTCAGACATTGTTGTCTGATTGCAGTACAAATGTACTAACTTTAGAACAAATTATTGACTTTATTTGGCTCTCTAAATATAATCAAAATCGTGTTATTTAATCCTGGTTTAAAATGTCCTTGCCATTACAAACATGTTTATGATTTGTTCAAAAGTTAGTGCATTCATACAGCAATCAGACAACATTGTCCGAACATTTTGGTGACCGTAACACAATTAGCACAAATTACATGTACACCATGTGATGGCTAGGGACCAATCCATGAATTACAATTATTTTATTTCCCCCCCCCCCGAGCCTCAATTCAGGTCTTATTTTGTGTGATCTCTTGGCCAGAATATTTAAAGTGGACTATTATTATTGGCAGATCCAGGAAGTTTTTAAAGGGGGGTTCAAAAGTATACTTAGAAAAACCAGATGTTTAAGGGAGGGTCCAAACATATACTAAGCAAAGCTTTTTGGAAACTTAATTCTAGGATAAAACAAACAATTGAACCTCACACATGAGAGGGGGTCTGGACCCTCCCTCCCTCCCCTGGGTCTGTCCTATCAGTGGAACATTGTACAATTCTACATCATGCATTGTCATATTCGGTAAGAATACCTTTAGAACTAAACACTGAATGGAGTCCTTTTCTCTCAGGAACCTGCCAAAGCAAAGCGTCCTGTTTCTAGATGTTTAAACAATGTTCTTGTACCAGTTTTATCAGAGGTTTGTACTGTCAATAAGCTATCTTTATTTATTCATACTTATATCATGTCATAGGATCAACCATGCTCATAAGAATTTTATTCTGGTGAAGACTGCCAAAATGGGGTCAAAATGTCATGTTTACAGTTCTCATCATTTACACATGAAAAGTATCTTATTCAATTCTGTTACATGTGTTTGGGACCAGTCATGTATTTGAGGGGGGGGGGGGGGGGGGGGGGGGGGCAAAGGGGGAGGGTTATCCTCATTTTTTTTGCAAATTCAAAGGAGGGGATCACAAAAATCTGTGCAGGCCTCTGGAGGTTATCA
>WUAP02152653.1:0-10726 GCA_015163945.2 Stichodactyla helianthus
TTTCGATTGGTTGATATTTTCACATGTGAAAAATATCGTATTTTTACGTGTGCTGAGATACGACATTTCTCAGTGGTGGAAATCCTTGTAAAACACTGTAGTTTATATAATAAAGCAAATTTTGCAACCTATGGTCTCACTTTTTCACCCCTTGAGCATACACTTAGAGCAGTAGTGTGGAACTGTTGCTGTATGTATTTCACCGTGGTTGGGTCAATTGTTGCTTGGGAACTGGAAGCTAGTCACCAAGCCCTAACTGCCACGAAAATGAAAGCGGAAGTCTGCCGACAGCCTTGCTGGAAGATACAAGCAAGCTGTGCGATAGCCTCCCACAAAAAATCTTGGTATTTGCTTTTGTTTGTGCGTATCATATATAAAGGCTTGGACACACGGTGCGACGTTTTCTGCGACAGTTACACGGCTGGACACACGGTGCGACGTTCCCTGCGACAGTTACACGGCTGGACACACGATGTGACGTTCCCTGCGATAGTTATACGGCTGGACACACGGCACGATTTACCCGTTGCAAGGAATGTTGCAGGGAACGTCACATCGTGTGTCCGATCCTTAAAACTCACGATACGGACTCGTGTCGTGCCGTGACCATGATGGTATCGCGTCAAACACTTTTCAATGGATGATCAATTATTTTGTGTGCTGTGATTGGCTCAAAGAATGTCGTCAGTTTCGTGCAGATGACAGTACCGACTTTCTTTAGTCACTTTAAAACTACTTTCAGCAATAGTTTTAAGTTTAGATGCTGTGACGTCATAGGGCTCACATCTTTTTCTTGTTCGCAGACTCAGATGAGAATGGACGACTTTTTCCGGATTAAATTCCACGAGCCAAGAAAGAAGTCGAGCAAACGTGTTCGTCGCGTCATCAACCGTTTTCTCAATCCGCTGAGCTCAAGCGAGAGCAGCAGTGAAGACGAAGGTAAAAACAAGCCTTCGAGTAAATCAGCTAACAAGATGCCTGGTGATGATTCACAATCCATTAGTCAGAAAGGGAGAGGCAAAGGAACGGGATCCCGCAAGAAGGTGGCGGTTCCTCGAGGCACTCGTGGCAGAGGCCGGGCACAATCTCGAGGTCGTGGCACCGGGGCTAACCGTCTAAACAGAAAAGAGTTAGAAGATGAAAGGCCTTGTGATCGGGATGATAACGATCGGTCGGTTACATCTAACGAACGCGTGGAATTGGATACGATTGTGAGAGACGACCATGATGACAAAGAAGGACGTGGATCGCGGTTGACGGATAGAAAGCACAAAAAGGAAGGTAGGAAGATAGAAAAGAGAAAGGGCGGGAAAGGAAGAAGAAATGTGAATACACAACAGAAAGGGAAAGGTTACATTATAAACAAAGTTAATGATGGTGCTGACCTGCTAAAACCACAGGGTGACCATAACACCAAAACTCCTAATAATTTATTTTCTGATGTAAATAACGACTGTGATCAATCGATTGTTGGAATCATCGAAAGAAATAATGTAAATAACCAAAAATACAAAATTCCGAAAAATAAATCCCCGACAAGTAAAGAAAAGTCCTCGTCTTTGGGTCGCCGAAATATCAACGAGGACAGCTCGACGTCTTCCGACAGCGATTCCGAAGAAGAGCGAATGATTCGTTCCCGTTCGGGAAATATTCGTGGCAGAGGATTTGGAAGAAAGAGAACAAGAGGTAGAGGCGGTACAGTCAAGAGATCTAAAATAGAAAAGTGAGTAATTGAAAGTGAAAGTGAAACTGAACGAAAAAATGAATGAATGTGGAAAAAAACAGCTTAAGATTAAAGTATTTATTTATTTTTCAGGAAAGGAATATATTTTTATATTATCCCGGGTTTATATGTACATACATGTTCTTATTTGTTATAAAAAAATAGCTCGAGAGAACAGAGTGTTTGTTATTAGGGTTAATTGTCATCTTCTGGGGCGGATTCAGGGGGGTCACCGGTTGCCCTTGAACCACTCCTCCTACCTACCTTGATAAAGGATTTTGAAAAAGAAAATCATTGACAACAAATGTACTTTCTCATCTGACGTGAACCCCCTCCCCCCCCCCAACCAAAATCCTAGATCCGCCCATAATCATTGTACATTTATTCTTCTGTTATTAGAAAATCAGAGTAGTACCAAACTTGTCAATATAAATCCAGAATATGATATGGAAAAAATAATATTAAATTCACTTAAGAAACTGCTCTTCGTAAGATTAATAGTAAAAGGGTTTAATCCAAGAATGGAAAACACTTATTCTTGCTTGTCAAAGTTCAACCGGTTTTTCTCGTGAGTTGACAGCAAGAGGGAGGTCCTTTTAATTAATTTTAGGCGTATAGTATTTCTCTTACTAATAGACGTGATTTTCGAACTTATTTTTAAAAACTTCTAGAACGCCCAACGGAAATCTTGAGATGCTTGTCTTTGTAGCTCTGAAGCAGGCTTTTAAGCAGAACTGAAGTTCTTTCTTTGAAGAAGCATTTACCTGCAGCAATTAGATACGAATATCTTTGAGATCCACTCACTCCTTCAGGAGTAGAATTTGAACTCCTTGGCATTGACCCCATGAAGGGTTTTATACACCTATTTCAAAAATCGTTGACGCAGCTGAAGGCAGTAGTTAAGACTGTAAAGGATTTCGTAATTTTTCTCAAAATTAATTCATCTAGAGCATATTTTGGTTGCGTGCGTTTGTGATATATATTTCTGGCAAGCTGCAGTGGTAGTTCAGGTGTTAAACCGAATGTTTTGGAAAATACCAAGTACTGCAAACATGATTTATGAGAAAAATTACCGAAATCCTTTACAGTCTTGGAGTGCTGACTGTTGCTTCGGCTGCGACAACGATTTTTGAAATAGGTGGATATTATCTAAAAAAGAATACTCTATTTCCGAAGACACTTTTGAACGTTTAATTTTTCAAAGCTAGAATATGAATTAATAAATCCAGAAGAAATAAACTATAAATTAAAATTTACTCAATTAAAAATGATTTTAATGATTTTAATTCTTAAAAGAATTGAGGAGAAATTTGTGGTGAATTAAGAAAATGTCGAAAGTGGCCTTGAAATATTACGAAGCAAGTTCAGAATAAATTGCCGGAAAAAACAATTGTATAAATTGATATTATTCAAAGTGAGAGAATGATACGGAAAACAGTAGCTGATATCTATTGCAAAAAAGAAGAAGCTTTAATTAAAAAAGCGGGAAAATCTATGAAAAATTTCTGTGATGATAAAGTTTGATAAAATTTATACGAATGAAATTGCAATTTCTACTTTGCAAAAAAATATCGAGATATATTCAATCTGTTAACTGAAAGGCATTTTATACGCTTACAGGGCATTTAATGGTCCTCTCTAATACAAAACAAGGAAATAAGTTGTAAGATATTTTCTTTCATCTTATTGGTTTGTTTTTAGCAAAATGTTTGAATATTCATGCAAATTATGCAAATGTTGGTTGAATCGATGAGGATTTCTTAAGGCTCACTTTATCTCGTAAAATCGAAGTAGATGGTCAGAATTGAATCTCCAAAGATGCTTGCTAACATTCAAAGGGCCCAAAGACGAAGAAGATACGAAAGAGCATCGTCTTACGATGAAAGTACATCGACTACTCAAGCGACTACTACACCGCCAACGACACCAGAAACACCGAAACTAGAAGGATTCCATTTCTACTCCTCTTCAAAAAAGACTAACTCAAGTTTCGACAATGGAGTCAAGAATTCCAGTCCAAAGGTCTTTCACTGTCGTAGACAGTTAAGCGAACCTTCGGTCTTGGATAAAACAAAAGAACTTACTTATCAGGTAAAAGAAAAACCGGTGAAAGAGTTACCTGAATTGAAAGCAAACGATGAAAAGAGTGCAAGAAGAAAGTAAACACGTTATGTTCATTGACTGAAGTCCTGAAGAAAAAACCCGAATTTCATTTTTAAAACCATTAACTATCCAGGAAAGATGAGTTTGTACTCATGTACAGTCTCTACAAGAGTCAACGCTGCCTGATTGACATTTATAAATCTTTATATATGAATTTGATAAATATTTCATTATTTTGACAAAAATCTCTACCAGCATCAACGCGCTTGCAAGACGAATAGTATTCTTAACTGTTATATTTTCTTTTATCTTCGTTTCGTGTTTCCTTGTGGTTTATTTGCATAGCTTTCTATCAGGAAACGGTCATTGAAGGTAGAAATACTTGGGATAATTGAGTATTCGAAGCCAGTCAAAAATAAAAGACAAAATCACCAGTTTAAAAATATAGCTAATAACACATCTGGAAGAGTGATGTTCGACTCAGATAAATCTTGGTTAGGTTTTCTTTATACTCCCTGACCGCGCAGAGAAAATATTGATTCAAAATAAGGTCAAAATAATTATGAAATTAAGAAGAAAATTTCGCAAGTTTTTCTTATGAAAGATAATATTTTCGTGCATTTTATGCATGGAAAAATAGCTGATTTTTATGTGATCTTTGACTAAGGCTTTTGATAAAAGTTTTTTCCGCTCTCAGATCAAAGCTGTGCTTCTGAGATACAGCCATATCAAAAAGGGTTGGTATTGTATTAAAAATAAATACTGTGTAGCGACTCGAGTTGTAGAGGTAAATTATTTGTAATGACAACCAGGATTAAACCAACATGTAATGTTTTAATACGGTTTTTTGGCATAAATATGGATATTTCATTTTATTTAAATTTCAACCTGTTAATGCGCTATTCGGTTCGGTATCCACAAGAGAACCGCTTTTGGAATAGCTGAATACATCTAATAAAAGATTTTTATCATTAAATGTCAACGAAACTTGATTATTTATCTAAAATATAAAGTAAAGAATAAGAAATGATTGCGTGAGAGAAAACTACATCATTTCCCTTCACAATGTTTTGTCTCGCGTGTATTTTTTCCTTTTTTTATTTTTATTTTTTCCTTTTTGTTTTGCCACAACTCACTGACACGTCTGTCAAGCTGCAAACAGCAGGAGAAAGAGCAATTCAAAATGAAGTTTAAACGTTTTAAACTCGGTAATTACACTACCAGGAGTTCAAGTCAACACTTTCATTTTTTTTACGTGATGTCTATTAATGCGTTCGCATCTCCATAGTTCTTGCTCTAAGACATTTTATAGTTTACAGCACGTTTTATAATTGTGTTCATTTGAGGGCGTTCAGTTCGTCCATTAAGATTTTTGTTGTATATTTTTCATGTTAGGGGGCATACAGATATACGTGGGAATATATCCTACGTATTATTCCATTGAATATGATTGTGGGACGACATAGCTGCCAGGTTCAACACACATCAATGTCTCGTCTTTTTTGAGGCGTCGGATCTGATATTTTGATCGTAACATCATCTGATCTGATAGTCCCGGCTCTTTTTTAGAATAAATTCTTAGGGTCAAATTGGCTTCATTTCCTTCTCTTTTATTCTTAGTCTGTCTTATAATCCATTCCATTTCCTTCTCAGTTTTATTTGTTTTCCATTTATCTACTTTGCATTGAATTTCGAATATTGAAGAAAAGATATCGATAAACTTTTATTTCATTTCCCTCCCCTGTGTTCCTAGCTTACTATTGCCTTCTATATTGAGACCCTGTACAAAAAGCCATATAAGGAATAATGCTTTCCACTCGGCTGCTAAAATTACTGACAGCCAGTATTCGTAAGAGCATGCTAAGATTAGTAAATGCAAAATTCGAGTGCTTAAACATAAATACCTGGAAACTTACAGTGATTTGGAGTCAGAAGGATTTGGCTTCGCCTTGACAGTTGTCTCTGATGGTGCCGTTGAACGGTGAAACGTAGGTGGCTTTAAACGAACTCTTAAGTCTCCACAATCAGCTCAGGTATCATACCCTGAAACTACTAGCTCTTTCAGTGAGTCTTTCATGTGGTAGCAAAATATTTTCTCAAATTATCATAAAAGCATTGGATTTATGCAAATCAGTTATTATTTTGTTTCTATATTTTATTTCATTTTCCTCTTTTTCTTTTTGCATTTAATTCCGATTGTGAAGGACAGATAAGGATCTTCTGTACGAATCCCAACATTAAGAGAATAGAAAAGAAGAGCAAAGAAAGAAAAAGAAAAAGAGAGAGAAACAAAGAAAGAAACAGAAAGAATGAAAGAAAGAAAAACTAGAGAGGAAAGAAAGAAAGAAAGAAAAAGAGAGGAAAGAAAGAAAAACGACAAGAAAAGGCAGATGTGTTAGGATAAAAGAAATGTGCGGGAGTTGATGGTATCTTTCTACTCCTGTCCTTTACGTCCGTCTTCTCTCTTCAGTCCTTTTTGAATATGTAAATATGAAACCCAGTGAGTTAAAGTTGGCCATCATTTCCATAAAAGGATTGCCTTTGATGTCCAAATGAAAATGATTTTATTAAAAATTCATAAGCTGAAAGCAGCTGACCATAAACAAGCGTTGGCTCAACACCCTGCAGCACGGCACGTAGCTAATAAGACGCAAAAAAAAAGGTTATGAAGACGAATGGAAATAAAAATAGAGTGATGGCATTTAACCCGTGAAACAAAAAACTGATAGTTAATGTCTAATAGACAAATAGTTACAAAAGAAAACAATGAAATTTGTGTCTACTAACCTCTCTTAGACTAATAACTATTTCATGGGTTAAGTGCCATCAATCTAGTAACCCAGAATATTTGCCACTTTCCCACACATTCAAACATTCAACCCTAGCTACTTGGTCTCCTGTTTATCAATCATAGTAGTGTCCGCTATTTGTGGGGTCTTAACGAGGTACATCTCCTTAAAACTAGACAAGTTAGCACTAGCAGAGCCTTCTAGACTCGTAGAAAAGCTTGAAGAAAAGGGCTTTTAAGATATCTCTTGATATCTCATGGGATAGTAACTCTTGTCGGTCTCGTGCTATATTAAACTCAAGGGAAATCAGATAAAATTCATAAAAAGAAAAACAAAACAGTGAACAGTACTCTCGCAAGGAATTAAATCAAACGGGAATCTTGTTTAAAGATAATCTCGTAGTTTCATCTAGAAAAGAAAATTGAGTCTTGGTCGTAATCTCCTTCTGGGAAAAAAATCTTGGTTTTGACCATAATGCATTTGGAGCCGAGAACTAAGGTCGACTTTATCACAAAGGCAGTTGAATGGCTTCTTTTGTGAACACAAGCCGACTGCTCGTTTTCCGCTGTATCTAATATCTAAGACAATCTTCTAGAGACTTCTATACTTGACTTGTAGTGCAATATTCTTACTTCGAAAACTATTCACAATATACGTAAAAAAGCTTCTTACTGAATGACCCCAAGAAAATCCTTCTCAAGTCTTATTAAAGTGTTTTAGAATACCTGGGTATTAAGTGTAGCTTCTCAACAGAAATTATATGCACTAACGGTCTTTGTCTCTCCCTCCCTTCCTTTCTTTTTTTGTCTCGGTTGTTTTCTTTCTGATTTTCTTTATGATTGAAATACCTAACTCGAGAAACACGTGACTCTAAAATCAAAATTTTCACCAATTTAAGTGCATTGTTGTTGTTGTATGCAAAAGCCTAAACCTAACTTGGCGGTCGTGCCTACGAAATACTCATTTCGCTCGTTTTAGGAACGCTTTGTACTTTTTTTTTACTTTTTCTTTGTACTTTGTATATTTCCTTGATTGGAAAAATAAACCTTCGGGACCATACTTCCAGACTCGATTGCTGGAGCGTCGTATGGCTTTACGGTTCAGCTGGAGATTTCGGCCCCAACTCCGCTATCCCAGGTGTGTATGATCAGGGAGCTCAGCCACAAGTAGGACTTAAGGCCTGAAGGGAGAGGTTAATCGGCCCCTAAACCATGTATGATTAACCCCTTGCTATGATCAGGGACAAACCCCGTGATGTGCGCATCTTTCTGGTGACTAGGTCATCCGTGCTAAAACGCTCTTCCGTGTGGGATGGTTTTTAGGACAGTAATGTGTGCCCATGTATGGCAAGCGCATGCGTCACATTAGCCGACAGAAATAATTGGGGGAAAAAAGAGAGAGAGGTGTTAGGAACTTCAAAAAGTCTAGTACATTTCTGATTTTATTTCCTCGTGCAGATTGAAATACCTAACTCGAGAAACACAAATGACTCTAAAATCAAAATTGTCACCAATTTAAATGCATTGTTGTTGTTGAAGTAGTAGTAGTAGTAGTTGTTGTTGTTGTTTTCATTTTCTTATTCAATTCTCTACTCGATTGAATACAATGTAAAAGCGAAGTTCCATCTTTCTTACTTTTCTCTTATGAAACCTGAAAAAGGTCCGTGAACTATTCTAAACTGTTATCAAACGCAACTCCATATTAATCGGTCCGGAACCACAGGAAAATCCTTTTCTTTCTATTTCAAACCGTGTCAACTTTACTTAAATTGATGTATTATACCGACAGCTTTATGAACAAGATCTTCTGTTTGTCTGGATGTCATTTTTGTCAGCTGTAGAGCTCTGGCTTGTCTTGTTGTTGCCAAGCGATCCTGGTATTCACCATCGATTAGATCAAACACTGGTTAATATATAGACAACTAAAACAACAGCAAATACGATTTGAAGAAAGTTTGTTTGATTTGAACACCGAATTATTTATTCTAATAAGGTCTTACAATCAAAATGTCCCGGGCACATCCACAGTTGCTACCCAAACATATTTCAGTTTGAATGATTTTGAATTTCGCTGTTCAAGTAGCTCCGCTGCAAGTTGTCTTTTTAGTGTCAGAATCAGACGAACTTGTTTCGTATGAACTTTCGTTTTAGCGAAGATGATGAGACGTCTGTAGCTTGAAGGTCGACAAAAATTTCTTCGATTGAGAGACCATTTTAGTCTCGTACCAACTTCAAATCATCATGTCCTTGGCCAAGAATAAAGTGAGTATACAAAAACTTGTTAAAATCATAGCTAAATTATACCACTAATTACTCTCTTAAGCTTTCTTTAGTATTCCGCTTCCACAATGCAAATCAACTCAGGTTTTCCGTCTCTATACAGCCGAAATAATATCATGTTGTGACTTATTCTTGTTTTGCTTAAATTATCCACAGGAAGACCCAAAAGAACCGAAGAACGCAGTCCTAAAACAATTGCTTAGTGATTTAAGGAGCGATTTTGTCAAGGTAAGTTAGTTAGTTAGTCAATTTAGACGCTACAATATCGAGGAATATTCACCTTAGATACCTTAACCTAGCAGCTGGTATACGATATTCTAGTTCAGTTTGTTAATATAAATCCAGTCTTTGCTAAAAAAAGATATTATATCCTCTTACCCAAGGCATGAATGTTATCTTACATGCGCTTTATAATAATGAAAATCTTAGAACGATACTTAAAATTCTAGAAACGAAAATTTGAATGACTTAATAGCGTGGTCGGAACTTCTAAAAGTGTTTGATATTGTGGTCATTTTTTCTTCCTCGTTTGCATCTTCCTTCGTTTTGTTCTATACTCCAAAATTGTCGCTGTTAATAAAAATTCTTATCATAAGAAAGGATGTCGAACAGTCTTTCGTGAAAAGCGTTGAGCACTTTGATCAGGGACCAAATTGCAAGAACACAAAACGTGTACGGCTCCAAGACAACAGAAAAGACCCTCGCAAAGTGACACTTTGTAAATTATAAATCGAAATTATGACACCGAAATAAAGAAGCTACTTGAGTCGAGTAAGAAAAAACTAGCTATTCTTTGAACTCTTTTTGCCTTGTGCAAGAATTTGCAACTGGGAAGAGCTGCTTATTTTTCAGTTAATCCTCAAAAAAGATGATAAAGATTCTCCTTCGACAGAAACAAGATATGACAAATGTTCACAGAATAAAAATCGAGATGGTTTAAGTCAATAAACGACAAATATTCATATTAAAATTCATTTTTACATTACTTGATACTGATGTTTTCACTAAACTGTTAAATATTTTTTACTGTTTTAGTAATTTGATTAAACGAGCACTAAAAGAAAAATCTAACACGATGAATTCGGTCTTTAAGTTGGGTAGTTTTAGTTGCGTGTTGAGAGAAAAATTTGTCTTAGAAAAATTCTTAGAACTACGTCAATTAAATGCTTTTGGACCTTTTGAAAAAAAAAAAAAAAAAAAAAAACTTAAATTGAGTTATTATCTTGGTGAATTATTTATTTATTTATTATTTATTTATTTTTCCTGATCTCCAAAGCGCCTTGCTTTGTTCGCTAGATGCGGTGATAATTTTTCATTGAACATCCAAGTTTACTTAACATAATCTCGGCTTTTGCTTCAACAATACGATAATCCTCTATTCAACTCTATCCTGGATACCAGATTGAATACATTAGTAGTTTTATTGTTCGTTGTCTTTGAAGTTTTAAAAAAGAGGCAGTCATTCACGCTTTGTCTTAATTTCGGCTCTAATGACTGATTCTTGGTCGCACAATACCGCGAGATTATTTTAGATTATTTTTGTTATTAATATTAGAAGGAGAAATCACTCAATTAAAACGATTTTGCTTCAAATTTTCACTTGGAAGCAATTGATGAATCTTAAAAAAAGTTTGTCAGAAAAGAAAACGGAGATTGTATTTCTCTTTTTCGAGGATTTTCTTAGACTTGTGTAGAAAAGCATAATAATTTTCTAGATAATAATGACATAAGAGTCGTGATTAACAGTGGGAAACCGTGTAATGAACAATGGAATGGCAACAGATTACTTCCCTTTACAAAGAGGAACAAAACAAGGAGATCCTATTTCACCT
>WUAP02152664.1:0-10725 GCA_015163945.2 Stichodactyla helianthus
AAGAAGACCGCCTAATTATCCATTGTTTTCAATGAGTTCGGCTCATGGAAAGTTCGACGTCTGAAACGGGCCTTAGAGTGGTTTTCATTAAACCCGTGAAACAAACTGTACTAATAGAGTGTTATAGTCAGACAGCGCCCCCCCCCAAAAAAAAAACAACAACAACAAAAGGACCAAAGTGTGATAAAAGGTAATACGCTGAAGTGTATTTCACGGGTTAATGAAATCCACTGTAGCCCGCTGTTGCAGTGCTTATTTACGTTAAATAAGTTGATCCGAAAATAAATGTCGTTTCTCATATTTTATCTGAAGGTCTTCGGCACCTGTACCGTGCATTTTCTTTCTGAGCTGAGTCCGCATTCCTTTGGGTCTGCGCCTAGAAACAAATCCAAAGGGGTCTGGGGCGATTGCAAGAACTGAACCAGCATTTTCTGGTGCCCGTTTGAATTGTTTTGTCGTATTTTCATTAGGTAATAAGAAACGGTGGCAGTTAGATTGACTCCGCATGTGCTTGTGTTCTTGGCGGAGACCAAACTGGGAATAGGCATTTTCTGAGATAGACAAACAGCATGCATTGTGGTCTAGCTTCGGTACAAACAATACCATATAAGGCATAATGAATAATTGATGTTTGTACCGAAGCTAGACCACAATGCATCCTGTATGTCTATCTCAGAAAATGCCTATGCGGGTCCTGGGAACAATAATGTACCTCTGCCATAAAGCTTTATCAGCGCAAGTCGCTGTTTGATAGTAGTGACGTCACACTTTTAAAAAAGCTCTATGGCTAGCGAGCGGATACAAGTGCTTGACGTGAAGGCAAGACTAGTACTAAAAGTCCTTTTTGCTTCGTGTTTCGTCCATTTTTAAAACCCCTGAGAATAAAATCACGAACTATGAAAAGGCAACAGGGGTCTATCACAAAAAATCCTTCACGCACATTATTGGAGGATGGATGTATAGGCCTACGTGCTAGACTGATAATTGTTTTTCCTTGTGGTTTCTATATATTGTTTTACATGGAAACAAAATCAAAAGTTTAACGTACAGTTAAAATAGATTAGTGCCGTTTGTAAATATCTTCAAATGCATTTTTCCGTGTTTTTTTTTTCCGGATAATATTTCTCCGGATTCGCAAAGTGAAGCAAATGACGAAAGTAATCATTAATGACTGCATTCGTGTTGTGAGAAATTTGTTTTTGAAAAACAAGTGTGTCAAAACAAACGCACCTGTTGTGATGGTTGCATCCAGATTATATCAAAACTACAACAATACCGATCAAAGCCGTTGATTGGCTCAGAGATACGCAAAACATACCCTCATGATGAATAATTGAAAGTCTATACCAGGTAGTTAACCCGACTACCCAAAACATCACTTGTCAGAAGGACCCTACAAGGTATCAGATAAGATTGGTAGTTTATTTTGACACCTAATTTACAACAACAGATCTTTACAATCAATCTCTCAAGGCGGCTATGATGCCGGATCAACCAGAAAGCAGCGCAGACAAAATGTCGAACCCTGCGCCCCGGATTGAAAACAATACTAACTCGACTAAAGCAGGCGACAAGAGCAAAGCCATCACACTGGGCAGAGACGAAATGATGATACGTAAAGTTTTGATAGGTTTTCTAAAGTACGCTGGAGGAGCACTTTTGATTTGGTTTTTTGGATGGTTTGGATTTGGCTTCACGTGGATCATTATTGCCTCGCTAATTTTTACCTTCTGGATGAAAAACCAAGAGAAAAAAACAGCAAAAAAGACAATCTTAAGGGATGTAACTGAACATGAAGAGACTGCGGTGGTAGCGAGGATAGATGAGCTCCCTGCTTGGGTAAGAAATAATTACTATTGAAAATTATTTATAGCTAATTAGTACGTTGCTTCGTATCGCCTGGGAGATGAAAGAGAGTTTTGTCCAAAAAGATTTGGAGGTATTGATCAAACAAATGGTTGCTTGGATAAATACAGATTGTAACTTCAATATGTTTGTCTTTTTCCTATTAAAAATTATCTGTTTAGCTAGAAACTTGCCATATAATAGTTAGTAGGATCCAAGGCAAAAAAAGAAACTTTTTTTGTTATTTTTTAATGGCTTTTATTAAAGTTTTCTTGAGGCCATTAGTGTGATTCTGATGTCGCGAAAGTCACTTACAAATATTTCAATATTTCGAAACTTATATTGTATATTGTATATTGTATATTGTATCCGTTAACGGGATGACTCCTTTCGGTTAGGCAATACTAGTACTAAAAAGTTCAGTACCTTCGATCCTTCATAACCCGAGTACGCGCAGCAAAAACTACCGACAAATTACGATAACAACAAAATGCAATTGTTTTGATAACAAGGATTTAGGTGTGACAAGTGTCATTTTAATTTTAAAAATTTATATTCTTTTTGTTTTCGAACTTAATAAAATTGAAAAATAAAATAATTATTTGAATCCATCAATTTTAAATATTTTATAAGTTGGGCAATAACAAGCAGACATTCTTTCTAATATATACACCTACTTGTAAGAAGGTTGTCATAGGAAAAAAGAACATTTGTAGTTTAGTGGGATAGGAATAAGTTAAAATGACAAAAGAAGATCACTCTGAACTCTTTCTTTTGTCTTCGGAGTTAAGCTTCAATGATCTTCTTTTGTCTTATAATTTATTCCTTTCTCACTAAATTACTAAAGTTCTTTTTTTCTATGACAACCTTTTTGCAAGTAGGTGTATACCCATTTCAATAAACGTTGACGTTAGGCAATCTGAATCTGAGACGGAATGTAATTTGTTGCTTTTATATTACTAAAATACATAAAAGCGGATTTTTTTAAGTCAAAACTCAAAACTGATATTTGAATTTTACAACAAACTCCATCATTCGGCTTTGTATACATCCAAATTTGCAGCTAGTTACTCTGTCTCAGATGTGACATTCAGATTAAGACCGTCAACGTTTACTGAAAGAGGTATATCACCAATGGACAACCATTTCACCTTTACAAGGCTTTTCCCTGCTGTCACGTATTAGTGTGACAGTCACGCTGTGTGGCATAATACGTATTAGGCATATACTTGCGTGACACCAGAAGAGTCTTAGACTAGACGCGCGCGCGTTGTGTCTTGCTCAGAACAAAGATGGCCACAGAGAAGAAGAGTGTGTCTGTAGATGCTCCTGATCTAAAGCTATCTTCCCAGCCCCCAGTCCCGTCAACAAGTGATGCAAACCCTGAGGCGAGCGCACAAAAGAAGGCAGGACCCGCCATTGAAGTTGGTATTGTGAAATTCGCTATAAAATATCTGAAATTTGTGGGTGCTGCACTGTTGATTTGGTTCATGGGTTGGCTAGGGCTGAGTTATGTGTGGGTTCTTTGTGGCCTTTTGATATTTATGATATGGCGAATGAACAAAGACGAGAAGGAGAAGAAAAGAACAAGTCTTAAAGAGGCTGCAGATAACGTAGATGGCGCTGCTTCGGCTAAAATGGAGGACCTTCCTGCATGGGTAAGATTTCCGAACAAAGTACGAGGCGAATTTTCTAGCAAAACACCACTCAACTTAACTCTCTTTAAGTCTTCTACATCCTAGATTTGATATCTCAATTGATTTCGGATCTCCGGTGTCTCAAAAGTGTTTATGTCGACTGGCTTTGAAAACAATTAAGACATTGCTCGCTCTACACTTCAAAACTGAAGTGCTATTTTTCTACATGTTGGTTCGTACGTGTACGTGTTATAAAAACTCATAATATATTAATGGTGGTTTGATATAGAAACTATTACTACCTGTGATGATATTGCTCTTGTCTCATAAAGATTACTGCTTTAATAAAATCCATCTTGCTTTTTGTGCTATTTTAATTATTTTCCTGCTCTCTTTTTAAAGAGAGCAGGAAAATAAACTATTTAAAACGAATTTGGAATTAAAATATTTTATAGACAGCTGAAGTCGGTAAAAGTTATGAATCAACTTGTGGCTTATTTAAGGTGTGTCCAGTGTCTTTACCAGTTAATGGAGACAAAAGGCACATATTTAGTTTTTATCTACGTTAAGATAGTTTCAGTTTGTTTACAAAAGTACATTCGGATGTATATATTAACGGTTCTTAGGTACTCTAGGGTCTGTTAAATACCATATTGTTAATATTACCACATGGGTATTCTCTTTAACTTGATGGGGTACCAACTTCAAAACAATTTTTTGTTTTCCAATAGTTACAAAAATAGATAACCACAACATTACATTAACACCAAAAATATCATTTAAAGTCTGCCTCTACTTTATTATTATTATCAAACAATTTTTTTTTCACTTGAACAAAACTAAAAAAACCTGTGTATGTTAGCATTTAGAAAAGGAGATTCTGCTTAAATTAAATTTATCTCTAGATTTTTCTTGTTTATGAAATTTAATGACACAAACATGATTTGAATGGGGACAACAACAAAAACAAGATACCATAAAATGAGTGATGTTACTGGGCTAGAATATTAGTTATTGGCTCATTTTTCAAATAAGAAGATATTTGGATAAGCATTTAATAATAAAACACTGTGACAATAAAACTTTTGAAAACATTGAGTCAGTATCCAGCTTCTATTCTAAAATGTTCATATGGTTCATTTTTGAGAATTTATTTACTGTGCTAGAGTTCATGTGAACAAATGGTAAGTGTCTCAAAATCCTTCTTTCTTTCTTGTCACTGATGAACTAGCCAGTTTACCACAGACTTTAAAATTAGAAACAATATATATGAATTTTTTTGCCACAGCTGTTCATCAGCTTACTGGTTATACTAGACAGTTTTTTAGAGCTAATGAAGGATGTAGTTTACATAAGACATTGACAGCTGTCGATATCACATATTATTGTTTTCTAACAGCTCATTCTCGATAAATAAACTAACGCCAAGAACAGCCCAAATGATAGTATGAAGTTAGTTTATGATTGTAGTGCAAGAAACTAAAACTCATTTGTCTGTAGACATGCAGGTACTTGATTTGTTTTGAAATTTAAATAACTGAAACATTGAAAACCCTATGCATTAGTAAAATACCTTTATCTAGTATTTAGACAGGTTGATGGGTTGATGTCATTAGCCAGGATACAAGTACTACTGTATATTGTTTAACTTTTGTTCTATTAAAAAAATTCCTTTACCTTTTCTTTATTTCTTTCATTTTTTACAAATTTAAATCTAAATTGGTACATAGATAAATTTTTATTTTTAAAAAATTGGATATTACATTATAAAAGGTATACATGCATATTGTTAAGAATTTCAACCTACATTATGTGTTCAGGCTATTTTTCCATTATTACATCATAAACATGCATTTATTATTGGTTACACAATGCCAGTTAAGCATTATCATGATATGCCTGTGATAATTATTTGTAATTGATCATGTCTTGTATCAAAAACCCACTATACTGTTTCTTTGCTTTGTATGCACAATATCGATTCCATTCTCAGAATATTTGCCATCTATCACCAGGATAAAAGACAAGGAAAAAATGATTTAGTTTCTCATTGGATGTTTACAAATCACACATTTGTGTCTTACTATACCTATTGTTTCTTGGTCACATATAGTTAAAGATTTTCTTTTTTCTATTTTAAATGTATTTGAACAATTTTTCATGGATTTAAATTTATTTTTGTCATTAATTACATTTTATGTGAACCTCTTTTGGAAAAAAACATATCAGCAGGCAGCAGGCCTCTGAGTAAAAGTAATTGTTTTTTGTTATAAGTTGTTTATGTATTTTTGGATGTTGTTGTTGCAGACATTTTGTAAATTATCAAAGTTTGAATCATAAACAGAGCAAAAATTTGAGTATTTCTACTAGACTTTATAGAAATCCTCTCAAGACATGTGGATTTTGAATTAATCTTTTACATAACACACTCAAGATAGAAAGAAATTGTATATTATGCAAATATGTAGACAGCTTGCCAGGTCACATGTCAAAAGGATCTCAAATATATCTCTGGTGTTTTGAATGAATTTCAATGAGGCTGTGGTTTGTTAGGGTTAGCCTTTAGATTTTCAACGGCTTTTGCTCCATATTTTTATCAAAATGTGTTGCTCCTGGATTATCAACTTCTTCAGGCACTTGTTTTACTCTGATGGCCACAGTGTTCCTCCACCAAAAGGCAGAAATACTGAGGTTAAGTGAAAATTACACTCTTTACATATAGAATATTCTTTCTTTCAAATGTCATCTCCATTGTCTTATTTTCCTAACTCTCTCTTTCTTCCTGAGCTTTCTTGTGTTGCATATTATTTTAGCTTTGTATCTAACCAGGCTCTTTTTGCTAAAATTCTGTATTAAAGTATTTATGAACTTCTTTTTTTCTGTGGCTTGTGCATTGATCTTGTCAACAGAATTGCTCACAATGTAAATGATGACTCTCTCACCATTGAGTCTTCTTTGTTGAATCATGGACAGGAGAAAGTTTAGTACTAAGAAGAACTGGCAAAATTGTCTTTGTATTTTGCAAATAATTCACTTGATATAACATGTTTAATTTGGGGAAAAATGTACTAGAGTTTTGAGAGCATTAGATCAGCTGTTTTGCAGTCAAAATGAAAACAAAAGACAAGAAGAGAAGAAAGACCAAAAGCAAACTAAATATTTGATTCTTTTTGAAATTTTATTCTTATGAGTAATTTAAGTCCTGACATAGATCTCTTTTCTTATATTATAAATTTATTTATTTATTTTTACTGTTTTTTTCAGCAGTCAATCCCCTGCTAAAATGCTTCTAAAACTGAAGCTGTTTATGCTAATACTGTAGGCTTTCTCTAGCCAAATTTGAATACAGCTGCCTATTTCCTGTGATAAATTGACAGGAAGCTAAAAAGCCCTGGATGTGTTGTTGTTTTGAAAAAAACTTACAATTAAAAATCAATACCTTCATTAAAGTTTCATGAAAATATCTTTCCTGGGATAGTTTGTTTAATTAGTTACTGACATCATATTTTTGCTATTTTCCATTTTCAGTTTTTTTCAAAAACTTTAATAAAAGCTCAGACTAAAACTTGTGAAATATAATATCTAATCATATGATTATATTTCTACAGTGCTATTTTGCTAATTTTCTTTGGATAATTTTTTTTTTATCTTCATATATCTAGATTAACTCTGAAGCATAACATATATACCTAGTGAATGTATTCATGTTTGTAGTGGCTAATATGAATTATTATTCTTCATCTCCCAGGTGTTCTTCCCAGACGTTGAGAGGGCAGAATGGCTGAACAAGGTAGAGGATAAATATCTTAGATTTGTTAATGAATGCTTGTTATTAATTATTTATTGTTGCTGTAATGCCCTTGCTTTGATTTATAATTGAAGTATATGCCTTAAGATTATACAGTTAATTTGTACATTACCTGTTACTAGGCAATAGCTAAGTAATGTTTTTTGTGTTAATGATACATATGATATCGTGGGAGAAATGGCATTTGTTGATCGAAAACTTCATATCTTTTCTGGCTATTGTAGATTAGCATTGGGTACTGATACCAGTCCTCATACATATCAAAGAAGCTTTCCTTGGGGACAACAATTGAATATTTCGGCAGCTGATGCAGTATATCAGAGATTATAATCCTGCCCAAATATTATTTGATATGAAGTATATTTTACATTTTCTTTTTCCTTTGTGTTTTATGTATTAAATCTATAATTATTTAATATGTTCATAGGCCTGCCATTATTGTTCAAAAATAAAGTTATAATACACATGATATAAGTGAAACTAAAAATTTTCTGGTTTGTAATATTATTTTAAATATTTTGGTGAATTATTACTGTAATTTTAATTTGTCTGGCTTTACCAGTCCCTTGTACATTTTTCAGAAAAAAAAAGATGTAAATTGCTCTTGTATGATCTGGACTATTCTGATAGCGTAGCAATTATAGTATGAATATCTACTAAGAAAGATTCAGAGAAGTCATTTCCATTGGTTTTTACATGTGAGGATTGAAACAGATCAATATCTCACAAGAAGAGAAGTGCTTGTTTTCAACCCCTGTGATTAGTTCCTTTAAAAGGTAAGCTTTAATGAGCCATTTCATTTTATCGTATCAGATGATTGTACAACTGTGGCCCTATATCAATGACATGGCTGTTAAGATCTTAAAGGAGACAGTGGAACCAGAGATTCAAAAACATGTTCCAGGATTTTTGAGTTCTATTCATTTTGATGAAATTTCTCTTGGCAGCCAGGTAAACATGACTTACACTATAATTGTTTTAATGTGTTGTGTAATATATCACATTTATGGCTTTTTATGGTTGCCATGGTTACTTTAGTTTAGAAAGTCTAAGGTGTGGAAATTAACCTGTGAATACTTTTGCAATAGCATTTATAAAATTGATTTTATACTAGCATTTGTTTCAAAATATCAAAAAATACATTGTGAGTCAATGAGATGAAAATTCTGATTCAGAGAAATGAACTCAGAAAAAAATTTTGAACCCACAGCCTTGTGTAATCTAGTTGGATTGCAGTTTATTTATTATAGTTCACCACTAAGGTTCTCGAGTAACACAGAGGTTAGAACATCCAACTAGATAGATAACAGAAGGCTGTAGGTTTAAATCCCATCTAAAGCTTTAATATGTGACTGCAGGCACCACGTATTGGAGGCATCAAGACTTATACCCAGAATGTCAAGCGTTCAGAGATTATTATGGATGTAGACCTTATGTGAGTATTGATGTTGGTTTGAATGTAAACAAATATTCTCATACTTACTTGATTGTTGGCTTTCCTGTGGTGTACTTTATCTATTTATCTTCCAAATTAATAGTCTCTCCGAGAGACAGAGTCTGAGTAAAATATATGAATAGCTAATGTACTAAATAGTAGGTGTTTTTTTAAAAAAATTATTACCTCCGTCCTCCATCCATCCTCCCTAGAGAATAAAATATTAACAAAAAAACACAGCTGTCATGTTGATTGATATAACAAGAGAATTTATTAATAATCTTTTGACTTGTAAAGTTCAACCAAATGATGTCACATAAAAAACTAGCAATACACATAGTCCTTATACATTGATATACACATAATGTTTTCTATTGGACTTTAATAGACTTTGATTTGTTTATGAACAGATATGCAGGCAATGCAGATATTAGGTTGTCAGTAAAAGGAGTGTCAGTTGGTATTGAAGACTTACAGGTATGAAGTGTGATGCTTCTAGATCAAGTTACATGTTAGTTTGACTATAGACCTTGGCTTTTCCTCATGACAGACACATACTTTTGGGCCTTGCATGAATCATTTATTCTGACTAAATTAATGCATGGGGCCACCTAGAGTTTTTCAGCCAATCACAGGCCATGTCTCAAACAATAACATAAAACTGGCCAATCAGATTTCACTGATTCCATAGCTGAAATAGAGAATAGGAATCCTTTGTACATAACACATTTGCCAAAAGATTTCCCATTTTGTTAATTACAACATGCATGGCTATCATACCTGTCATTTAATTACCTTACAAATCATCAAATATCTTTTATTCTTCTGCTAGATGCGTGGGACATTAAGAGTAATACTGAGCCCACTTATTCCTGCGTCTCCTTTGGTTGGTGGTGTGTCAGTGTTCTTCCTCAACAGACCAGTAAGTTAAACCAACTTGATATTTTTATTTACCATACTTTTGATAAAATAATATATGTCAGTTCTGCAACCATTTTAATCAGGCACTTGCCAATTATTATAACTATGGAGGAAGAAATTTTTTAAAAAGCATTTTAATCCATTCTAGAGGTTAAATAAAGAAGACACAAACAATTTTAGAAGGTTGAAGTTTTATTTTCCATATTCTTAACATTTTTTTTCTAATTCTTGTCAGATTCATTACTTGGGCTCCCTGTGTTTTAATTTGTTTTCTTTTTCTTAGGATATAGACTTTGACCTTACCAATTTGTTGAATATTTTGGACATTCCTGGTTTAAGGTTAGTCAGATAATAATATTGTACCTACAGGAAGGAATCCTAACTTGGTGTAAAAAACTGTTTTATTACAAACCCTACCAGTCCTACCAATATTAAAATCTTAATAATATTAATACATCTTAATATAACAATCTGAGCATTAATAATATTGTCATACCCTTTAACAGAAAGGAATGGGTTGACATGTTCAGGAAAGTGGAAAATTTATTGCTAGCATAATTTTTTTAATGTTCCTTGCAGTGACATTCTACGAGGAGTGGTTGATGATGTAGTAGCATCATTTGTAGTATTACCCAACAGGATTACTGTCCCGTTAACTGATATTGACCCTTATAAACTCAAGTATCCCCTCCCAGATGTAAGTACACGTGTTACATCTTAATATAACAATCCCTTGAGTAGTGTTTCTTTTCTTTCTATTCTTATGAAGGTCAATTTAAAAGGATTGATATAACTAAATGTGAAAATGCTATCAAAACTTTAATTCCCAAGAATGTGGACATTTGCTGATCTGGTCAAGCTTGAGCACAGTTATTCTCCTTGTTCATTATTCATGCCTAATTTGTTGTTAGCTTGAGCACAGTTATTCTACTTGTTCATCATTCAGGCCTAATGTATTGTTAGCTTGAGCACAGTTATTGTAATTGTTCATCATTCAGGCCTAATGTATTGTTAGCTTGAGCACAGTTATTCTGCTTGTTCATCATTCATGCCTAATGTATTGTTAGCTTGAGCACAGT
>WUAP02152675.1:0-25900 GCA_015163945.2 Stichodactyla helianthus
AAGGCCTGAAGGGAGAGGTTAATCGGCCCCTAGACCATGTATGATTAACCCCTTGCTATGATCAGGGACAAACCCCGCGACTTGCACAAGTTTCTGGGAGGGTAGTCTTCAATTCTAACACGTTGCTCCATGTGGGACTGTATTTGAGGCGGTCTTGCAGTTGCGAGTGCTTGATAATTGGGCTACGCATGCGCAAACACATCTGTACAAACCTAAATTCGAAAAAATGACGATCACTGACATTGGTCGGGAGTTAATGGAAAAACATTTTTGTACAAACTAGAAATTCTCTAGGTTTTCTTAGTACTGGTGAGGAAACCCCATACATTTTTATACTATATTTATTGAAATTTGCGAGTAATGTTTCTTTGCTGAAATTGCAGAGAAATTTTTGATAGAAACTTATCTAAGATACAAATTTTGTGCTAAATCGAGTCATAACTTTCCATCGAAATTTGCCCTGGTTGCTTTTCAGACCAGAAAGATTTTTTGTTCAAATATGATGAACAAATTCTTATATCTGTAAAGACTAATTCGAAAAAAAAAAAAAGGGAAAACTTTGCTGTTTTCTGGTGACAGTATTTGGAAAAATTACATGTTTGAATAATCGATAACGCTACACTGTTTTCCAGAAGACTGTCCATGAAATGAACTCCGAACAGGGTGCACTCGCACCTCTGTGTAATATTCGTACTCAGTTCAAAAGTGTTACTCGGAAAGCGCGCTTCGTATAACGTTATTTTAATCTTTTAAGGATTCAGCCAAGTGCGGTCTAATCAATGTGACTGCTAGGTTTTATTTCATGGGTGTGTTACTTTTCCTGTTTGCATGCAACAAATAGACAAATATTTGTAAATTACAGCTTTATTGGGCTAGTAATGGCTGTTTATTATGCACTCTCTAAAGTTTTTATACGATAGAACTGAACTGCGTATGATACACAACAGTAAAGACACGAATGCGCACCTCTTTAAACTGTACTCTCTAGTCTCTAGTGCTAGTCCTTTACTAGCCTAACTTTCTCGAGGAATATAGAAAATGTCAAAAGAATTTCTTCATTACTTTCTTGCGCAATATTACCATAAGCAATAATGATGCGCAAGGAATAAAACGATGGAAAACTTCTATAACATTTTCCTGGTGATTTAGTTTTCTTGTCTGGTGCTTTATATCATTTTATTTCAAGGAACTGGACTGTTTAAGGTCCCTGTAACAAAGTCTTATCAAGTAAACGTGCGTGTATATCCCATTTATATATAAAATTCTGCTTGGTTGCTCCGTCTTATTTAGCGATTAAACTTAGAAATAAAGCTTAACTGATAGTTCAAAGATGAAGATATTTTAGAACATCCATATTCATTTTACTAGCAAATTATACACATGTAAAAAAACGAGTTTTAGAGAATTGATTTTTAGTCATTTTTTTGAATTCATAACAGTTGCCACAGAAGGTATGGGGATACTCGATCCCAGGCTTCTGGTGCACAAGGTACGTACGGTGAATAGAGACGGGGAAAGCCTGTGTTGAAGGGCATGCGGAACAATGGACACCTTCTGCACCCCCTCGTTTTTCTTTTCAAAGTCCTTCGATGCGCTTGAATGGAGGGAATCAATATGTACATCAAACCACAATGCCTTGCGAGCAAAAACCCGTAGAAAAATCTCTCGTAATCTATAGGTAAGATATAGACTTGAAAGAGTAAATCCTTCATATACACCTATTTCAAAAATCGTTGTCGCAGCCGAAGCAACAGTCCACACTCCAAGGCCGCAAGGAATTTCGGTAATTTTTCTCATAAATCATCTTTTCATTACTGGTATTTTCCAAAATATTCGGTTTAACACCTGAATTACCACTTCAGCTTGCCAGAAATTTATGTCACAAATGCATGCAACCAAAATATGCTTTAGATGAATTAATTTTGAAATAGATTACCGAAATCCATTGCAGTCTTGGAGTGTTGACTGTTGCGTTCAGCTGCGACAACGATTTTTGAAATAGGTGTATATAATCAAGGGGAATTATAGTTCAATGTACATTTGATTGTGTGGATTAAATGTCATACAAGATGAAAATTATGATGGGCTAAATAAACACACTAAAGGAGATTAAAGAACGTACAAAAAATGAAGGAAAAAAAATAAAATATAAAACGCATGCGTGTGGAGTTTAAATGCATCGAAAATGCAAGTCCATATTTCAAGACCGTTTCCAAAAATTCGCGGCCAAAAGTCTTGTAAACTGCAGCAATAGTTAATACTGTCTATCATTCGTACTTGTATCAATTCGAGTCCAGGATTGGAGATATTTTGTTATAGATATTCAATAGTTCACGATCATACACATTGTCTCGTAATTTGTAAGTAAAGCAGCCATATTGAAGAAGGCTTCATATTCTTGGTAATGAGCATTTCTCGCGTTTCTCTGGTCTTCATGTTATCCACTCTTAACTGAACGTTCCATAGCGTACTTTTTAATAAGTACTATTAGTCGTCTTCCGACAACTTCGCACAGATCTTTCACTCAAGTCCAGTCCCATTTCTGATAAACGTGTTTCGAAGAAAGCCGACAGCCGAACTCCTGCTCGGGCTTCCTTCGCTCTCGGTCGGAAATGTTCGGCACAGTCTATAAACACTTTTCGGACGTCAGAAATAAAACCTTCCACAGAATCATAGGCATTCTCTTTGAGTTTGTTCTTGATGATTTCCAGGTTGATGGGGTTACTGCTGTAGTTCGGATACTAAAAAAAAAAAATAAAAAAATAAAAAATAAATAAAATAAAATAAAATAAAATAAACAAACAAACAAACAAATAAACACAAAAAATTAATATTGTATTTCAAATATTCTAGATCAGAACTGATATGAGCGGGAAACGCTCGGCATTCTGGCTCTCAAATGGCTTCCGTATTCAAGCAATGTTATTGGCTGGACGCGCTTTGGTGGCTTTAGATTGGTTAAGCGAGGAAGCGCTTGAGACAAATTACGATATCAGTCAATTCTCGTTGTCATTACAACTACATAGTTTAAAATCCTGATACTTGGAAAAATATTCTACCCTATTCTACCCTGGTCATGTGCTCAAATTTATGGTTTATTTTGGTCTTTCTTTTTCTTCCTGGCTGACTGTACGAACAGGCTTTATGCCAAAGATTTTTCTTGTAAGCCTGAATCTTCTAAGAATTCTACCGCGATGAAAACAACGTATTAAAATTAAACAACTCTAGAGTTCAATACCTTGGTAAGGCTTATGGTTTCTGTGAAGAACTCAGCATCGGCATGTTCCATCACTTCATTCAAAAGTTTCCCGCATTTGATAAGTCTCCCAGTAAGCCGCGGATCGCGTTTGGTAGGAGCCTTCCTGACAGGTGAAGGCGAACGAGATGAATCAACCGATGAGCGACCTCTAATGCGAAGAGAAGTCGGCATATTCCTCTTGCTTCTTGTGGTTGGTATTGTCGTTGATGCTGCTGGTGAAGTTTCTTGTAGTTTTCGTCTTTTTGAAGCTTTTGGTCCGCTTTCTGTGCTTTCTTTTCGTCCACGTGCTTTTGGAGTTATTGGTGACAGAGATCGTTTATTACTCTTCATCGCCTTTTTTGGTTTCGAAGCTTTACTAGACTTTTGTTTTTCGATTTCCTTTGCGTTACGAAGAGCGGCTAAATCAACGAAAAAGAAATCTGAGAGTTTAGGGCGCTAGTCGAATTTCACGGTTGGTAGGACATGCGCAAACAACTCATAGACTTTAGCGCTTTGACCCCACTCCTGTAAGCGTAAAAGTATAAAAGGAAATCTTACCTTTGATTATAGATTTTTTGACTCGACATTTCTTTGGACGCTCATCGTCAGCACCCGTACAGACCTGACAGGCCCAGTTTCCTCGCGGTATGCGCCGGAGGGGAGGATACGCACAGTCCACGTGATAGGCAAGAGGACAAACGTCACAGCACAATAGCTCACCACCTTGCTCACATTGTGCACATAAATCTACATGTTCTGAATCTGCATCGCTAACATCGTCTAGAAAAAAAAAAAAAAATTGAAATGGCTATTTCAGCTTCACCACATTTCATACGGCAAAAAATTCCAATTAGCTTCTGCTTTTTTAATTTTTTACCTTCTTCAATTTCTTCCTCTGTTTCACTTTCCTCTTCACTTTCCTCTTCTGATTCACTATCGCTTTCATTGTTTTCTTGCTCTTCGTTGTCATCTTCATCGGCTGCCCGAGGAGCTCTACGTCGGCGCTCGCTTCGCCTTGTTTCTTTTGGACGACAATCTGGACAAAACCAATTACCTTCTGGAATCTGATAATAAAAATGTGTTACGAGGATGTTCAAAAACAATGCAATTCAGTGCCTTTTATTTTTGAAGTTTACAAATTAAAAGTTAATAACTTATTTTGTACAGATCTAAAAATCGTTTACGTTAACGATGCATTTCAGCAATATTCCCGCCAATATTTCCAACACATACACGCGCGCGCGCCCACTTTCAATCCCGCCTTTTTTCTTGACATCTCAGTTTATATTTTTTCCCAGTTTTACTAACCTCTTTTATTGGTGGCTTTAGACAATACATATGATGGCCTCTATCACAAGCATCACACAGCAACATTTTCTCTGCATCACCTTTTCTTCTACAGAGTCGACATCTCGCGTTCAAAACTGATTTACTCCAAGTGACCGACCCATCTAGTGTGTTAAGATGGACGAATACTTGAGATAGGCTCGTACACGCCATCAGGGATTCTTCCCAGCGTTCAAGGCAGGTCTTCTGCTTTGGCTGGTCTTTTGATTTACTTGAACTACTGCTTCGGTCATCTTCATCGTCGTCTTTTGCTTCGGCATCCTCAGTGTCTTCGTTTACAGCGTTCTTCGTCTCGGTAGCATCTTTATCGCTTTGCTCTGGTTTGAACTTTTTCTTTTTTTCTTTTCCTTCTATGGCGGCTTTCATCATTTCGTTGAATTCTGTTAGAGCCAAGGCTGCAGCGTCCTTCTGTTTTTGGCGTTTGGTTTCTTCGTCTTCCCCAAGAGGAGGACTTAAGTACTTAGATTCTATTCCTTGCTCAACCTGAAAATAAACGGGCGTAATTTTAATTCCTACAGTATGAACGAAGAAAGAAAGAAAGAAAGACGGGAAATAAATAAAAATAAACGGGAAAAGAAAAATAATGATAAAGAAAGAGAAGGAAAAGGAAAAAACGAGGGGAAAACACACCTTTAAAAGAGCTAGTGCCAGTTCTTTCACGGCTGGGTTAATATGCTCGAAGTTTGGTGCCAAGCTAATAACAGGTGTTCCTGTACGTGAATCAGGTGGAGAGACGGACGTACGACTACTGTCAACATCAAGCTTAAGATGGCGGGGAATAGCTTTGAAAACGGACTTATCTGAAACATGTTCCTTCGACTGTTCCATCTTGACGAGTTCTGGATCATTCTCGAGCTCGCTGCCATCCAAGTCTCCATTCGTCACAACAGTTCCTTTTGCGTCTTCTTTTATCTTTTTTTCCATGGAATTATCAGTCACTCCATTAACAAGTGGGTCGCCTTGGTCTTCCTTTATCGACACGTCACCATCTGTTTCAACACCGTCTCCATTCTCAATTCTCTCTTTTTTAACACCCTTTTCCTTAATGTCCGAGTCTACGGGTTTTTCTAGATGACTGTAAATGTCATTCTCGATCTTTGCTCTCCATGCCGCGCGGTCTTCAACCTTAATCACGCCTAACCCCCCGTGCCATAGTCGGTCTTCAAGATCCAATATCTGGTCTCTCAAGTTTGCTTCAACGAAATCTTCAGTGTTTTTATATCGGCTTTTGTCAATTGCTTGTTGTTTACGAGATTTAGGCTTTGGTACCTTTTTAGCCACAAGGTTTTCTTCTTTAAACGGGCATTTTTCGATAGCTTTTGAAAGATACTTAAAATCCAACTGTAACGCTTCACGCAACGAACGTTCACGGTATCCTCGCGGGTTGAGAGCTTTCACGAGGCACTCCAGGTCGTCTACTCCAGCAATAAACGACCAGCGTGTTATTCCGTCTCTCTTTCCATATTTTGCAATGATGTCGGCTCTTTTTGCCTTTTTCTCCATGTTGTAGGGGCCTGTCATTACTCCATCTTTGATCATCTTGTCGAAGTCACTTTTCAAGACTGATTTTAATGTACCTACTTTCTCGGTCTGTTGAGTTCCACGTTCCTTCTCAGCAGCATTCGAATTCTTGGATTTTTCTTCATCTTGGTCGTTTCGATCAGTATTTTGTTCTTTGCTGTCCGCTGTTTTATCTTCCATGGTGCTTTCTTGTTTCTCTTCCTCCTAAAAAACAATTTTCACATCGAGTCTTAGCACTTTTTCCAAAAAATGCCGACATATTTCTATTTTTAACTAATTACAGCAGATTCCGCTTAGCAAATAATGCTTCCAAATTAAACTAAAATGTAATTCCAATTCAAAGCAATATAGCTTCAAAATTATTAAGCAATGTGATTGATTGGTAATTTGTTTTCTAATATTTCATTGGTTCAAAGAGAAAGCCATTCGAAAGTCGAGGAACCATGGCACGTTTCTGACTTGTGTGCATGCTCTTCGTGTGCTTTTAGCGTTTTCATTATGCATTATTTTATTATAACTTTGCAAAACCCATCTCAAAATCATTAAACGGAGTGATTTCTTTTATCGAGTAGAATTTTGATTATTCAATGCTGACGAAAGACACCTTTTCAAAGACATCTGGAGAAGTGACGTAATGTAACCTCGGGCTGACGTAAATCGCTTTTCTAAATGACGTCAATTATAAGATGATGACGTATGAGGCACAAAGGGGTATTTCAACAAGTACTCAAGTCGTTTTAGTTTGACCTGTAAGTATAATCCTTGTCCCTCCCGTCCTTTAAAAATTATAATTTGGACGTTTGAAACTATTAAGAAATGATCAGGGAATCGTGTCGGTGGACCATCCTCTTTTCAAAAAGAAAATATTCGAACAAGGAGAAAGCCAAAACTTTCGAATATCCACTGAATAATGTATTCTTCGTTTAAATATTTATCGGTCAAAGTAAATTCACGGAGAAAACAACACTCTTATAAGAAGGGTAAGCCGTTTTCTTATAGTTTAAATATTCTAATTGAAATTTTACTTCTCGTTAAAATTCCTATGCCTGGTGATACTCTACTTTAATAAACATAACCGCAGTTAAAACTTGAATAAGATAACAAAAGTTCAGAAGTATCTAGCATGATTATAGAGGTACATATAAACATTACACAGCTAATGTCTTTACCTCACAGTTTTCTTCTTCGAAAATCGTCTCTAGAAACATCGGTAAATCAGGGTCATCGTCTTCAATGAACAACCCGTTTAACGACCTGAACATCCAGTACCGTCGATAGATTCTATCGCGCCCAAGTGGCTGTATGCTGCTCATGGAAACAGCTTTACGTACTTCGTTAAGATATTCCTGTTCTCGGCGCTCACGGTCGATTTTTTTCTGCATTGCTATCTGTTCTTCTTCCTCCTTTGAAAGCGCCTGAACTTCATCTATTGATCACAAAAATAACATTAAGATTCAATTTGAGGGAGTATCTCATGTGAGTTGACAATTACCGTATTGAAATCTTCTACATGAAAAATTACTTTTCACCATGACAGCGGCCGCTTTACAACACGTACATATGACGTCATTAGCACTTCGTTCAGGAAGTTTGAAAAATTTAAATATTTTCTAGTTTAGTTACTTTTGTTAGTCGACTGCTTTATTTCAACAAACAATGTAGTTTTTCTTTGATGTTTTTGTTTAAAAATGTTAAATATTGTCAAGATGCAAACCGTTGTTTTTATCATTTCCCTTTTTGCATTAATTAAGTGCACTTGCCAGGAAAAAATGGGCTGTTTTTAGCACATTGGTTAAATAATTGTCCCTAGAGTCTAGACCAGTTTTGTCGCAAAATTAAAGGCCACTGAATCTCATAAACTTTTACGAGTGAAAAATGTACGGTACCATGACTTTGAATTGGCTTCCGAATCCAAGCACTGTGATTGGCTGGTGAGTTCTTTCGTGATATTTGATTGGTTCAGGACAGAAACCATTTAAAAGTCACATCACATAATAAATCATCATCATCATCATCATCATCATGATGGGTTTTTTAACTCTTAGAAAAATTCTGAAATTCTTATTAATACTTATCGTCCAAAAAAACCGTTAACCAATGGTTTTGTGAGATGTATTTTCAAACATTCTATTTTTTTACGACAACAGCAACGCGAGTTACACAGACCTTGTTTACTTTTGTCTTCCAAGGATTTCTCGTCTTCTTCAACGACTGGTTTATTTTCGCCTTCCTTTATAGCTTCCTTCTCGGGTTCTTTGCTTATCTTCTTCTTGCTTCTTCCTTTCTTAGCTTCTTGTTTTGGTGGTTCAGGTTCTTCGGGAGCTTTGACCTCATCTTTAGCGCTAAGAGCCAACGACAGCAAAATTCAACTTTATCATCATATTTGAATCAAAATCATCAAAATCAATAGCATGAAAAATTCTTACTCTATCTCCATGGGGACGGGTTTCCCGTCCTCCTGGTTCTTTTCATTCTCCTTTTCCTTTTTCTTTTTTTCCAATTCTTCCTTCTGCTTTAAGCGCTCTTCTTGTCGCTTGCGATATCTTGCAGCGGCTTCCTCTTTCTCGCGTCTCTGTTCTGCCCATTGGTCTGAAAGCCACTCACGTCTTGCCTTCTTCAACCTGATTCAAAAATCCATAAATTGGTTTAGAAGAACGATTTCTCAAAACTGCTTTAGTTTCAAGCCATATATGACGGACAAACATCAATACAATGTACTCAAACAAAGTTTAATATAGATAATAGTATTATCTTCTATGTTTTGGATTGATAGTAAACTTTTTCTCACAAACATTACATATGTTCATCAAGAATTTTGATAGTTTAGCGTACTTGTCGAAGCCATCTTCGATATATTCCCTTGTTGTCGCATAAGTCATTAGCTGTCCACATAAAGCCGTCAGGATTTTGAGTTTTTCTTCTGCTGATAGATCATAGACAGAACCAGTGACTAGTGCTTTCATGATTTGAGGTTCACGGTGCCGAAATTCAACACCAGCATCATCTGAATAGGTGAAACCTCCACGACTCTGCCATCGATATTCTGGGTCACCACAACCTAACGATTAGAAAAACATAAAATCACATCAAATGAATTTATTTTCCTTATTTTCATATTTTTAAAATCTTATTTCTGCTTAAAAACTAAGATGAATGAATTGGCAAATGAATGAATGAATGGACAAACTGAATAAACAAGCAGATGGATGACTTAGTAGTTATATAATAAAAAGCATTTTTGCTTCCATAATTCTTTCATCCCATGATTCTCAAATATTTTCATTTATAAATTTTCAATTCATTACCAAAATTTTGGCTACTTATGAAATAACTTATAGCTATCAACTCTTACCATACAGTATCCAAATCATTTTTTCTGGATGATATAATTACAATATTGCTTTCTACATACCAATTCTAGCACCTGACGACAAAAGGTGCAATCGCAACAGCTCTGTACAGGTAAATGGATCCATAATTAGTTCATGTAGTGGCTTCCCTTGATGTAGTATTGGCCAGACAGCAGCCATTGCAGCAGATGCTGACACCTTGGCTCTGTGATAGTCTTCGTCGTCTAATTCTATCCGTGTTTGGGCATCAGCTGTCTCAAGTCCCTCATCTTCTTCTTCTTCCATGTGTGTTCTTAGGATTGCTCCAAGAAGAAATTGTAGTAGGTCATAGAAGACACCTTCTGCATCTTGCTCTGCTAAGGCTTCTTCAAGCATGGCTTGTGGAATGAATAGAAAAATATAATTAGTGGAATAAATGCATCCATTCTTAGAGACTCTGCATGATCATCATGAATTTGTCAAAAATTTTATTAAAAACAAGGACTTCCAATGACAAGGGCTGAACACAGATTTTTCTGATGCAATTCGTCATTTTTGATTGACTTTATTAATTGTATGTCAAAAAGGTTCCTCTGGATTCGCTCACAGAATCCTTTGTTTCTCTGCAAAAACCAAAAGGAATAATAGAATGTGGGATAACCATGAAAAAAGGGATTTTTTTTGTCATTTTTCATTTTAAATGATGCCTTTACTCACTTTACAAATTTGTTTTCTATAATCAAACTTTCTAATAACTTATATCTAAATGTCCTTATGAAGAGCAATCCTCACTCCAACCTCTTCTGCCCTTCCCCACCACCACTGAGGAAAAAACTTACAATAGCTGAGGCCAGAGGGAAATTCATCCTTCATGTCAAAGAGTGAGCCAAAAACATTAAGGTATTCTAGGACCATAACTGCATCTCCAAACAATTCATTTGAGATTTTGACTTGGACTGGATAAGGCTGAGGAAGATCCTGTAAATAAAGCAAAAAAGGAAAATAACTAATATTGCTTTTGTTAAGCAGTGGAGAAATTTGGCAGTCATTATTCAAAGATAATAAAATCATTTCCCTCTGTTTTTCAATGTCTAGTTGAAACTTTTCTTACCTTGAGGTCATCAAGTTCAAGGTCCTCTCTTGGTTTGTTCCACTCCTTCAACCATAATGCTTCCTGTCGCTTCTGTTCTCTTAATTTCTCTCTTTCCTGCAAATAAACAGTTTTTATTACTTTGGGGGGGTTGAGAGTTGGTGAAAAATGACAATTTCTAAAAAATATTCCCCAACCCATAGGCAAACCTGTTAGGATTTAATGATCCTCTCCCCCAACACACACACATACACACACTATACACATTTACCTGGTCTCGTTCTAATTTCTTCTGTGCTCTTTCCTCTTCTCTCTTGTTTTTCAGCTCCAGCCTCTCCTGTTCTCTCTGTAATCTCCTTTTCTCTTTATCTTCCTCAATCATCATCTTTCTCTTTTGACGTTCTTCTTCTATAATCTTTAACTTTTCTTCTGGAGTCAACTTCTTAACTTGCTGTACATTGGAGAGTTTGTCTTTTCCCTTTTTGTCTCCTTTGCTCTTTTGTTTCTTTGTTTTTTCAGTCTCATCTTCTCCTCCCAGCTTTTTCTTCTTAACAGAACTAGATTCTCCATCCTCTAATGTTGACTTTTTTCTCTTTCTGGACTTGCCCTTAGAAGGAGAGGTCAGCTGCAGAGGTATCTCAAACAATGGCTCACCAAGATCAAATTTCTTCCTGTAATCAGCCTGTCACAAACATCACATGAATTTAGATAGCACTTTTGGCTTTCCAAACAAAGTTATATTGCTACTACATAATGTAACCTCATTCTTGTCCACTAACAACAGTGTCATCAAGAGGGCTTGAATCTGCTGTGTTACAGATGGAGGGCCAAATGGGAAGAGAGGTTATTGACCACTTTCCATACATCAGTTCACTGGTCAAACACAAAGTATTCAGTCAAGGTTGCAAGGTCATTTCAAGGGATTATTCAAATTTGTACCTCGTACCTTCAATGGACTGCTTTATGCTTGATCAGTGAATCAACGTATGGAAAGTAGTCAATATTGTCTTGGAATGTTCATTTTAAAAGGACACCTCAGTTAATACAGATAGTTTCTCTTTCTTTTCAATAATCCTTTTCTGAGATATATAAACAGGGTGCATTATGGTCTAGCTTTGGTATGAACAGCACCATATAAGACATGATGAACAACATGTTCACCATCTTAGAGAGGCCTATGTCTATAAAGACCTCCCTAAAATTTGTTTGAATAACCAAGAAACAACTGTTTCAATCCAAGGCTGGAATTGACAAATATAGATTACCTTAACATAGTAAAAGCCATTGTCTGTATGCTGAGTACTTCTCACACATGATAACTTAAGAAAATTCTTCAGTTTATCTCTGGTGAATGTTCCTTTCTTGCGGCTAAGTAAGAGATAATAATGGAATAATGATTATGGAAGCTTGTTGTAATAAAATGACATTCTCTCTGTAAATGAGTTATGTGAGCTGTCTTCTCCCGTATCACTGATAATGCATTAGAGTAGTTTTCGTATGAGTGGGAAACATATATGGTACTGACTTACAGCACCTATAGTATGCAGCAACAATGAAATGGCTTCCCATTGTTTCTGTGTGAATCATCCAATCACAATGCCTAGTAACAGTATGGTTGAGTTCTTGCTGTACTGTTTCCCACTCATACATAAACCACTTTATGCAAAACAAAATGTTCAGTAAATTTGGCAATTGGCAGAAATTCTTGTCATTAATATTAGAAAATATATTTTATGGAAAGAAAACTTTCTTAGATCCAATTAATATCACATTTTGTAATTTGGTATAAAGTAGCTGATATTTCCAAGCACTTGATATTATTGTCTAGACATGAATTATCATTTCAATGTTATTTAAATTTGACAAAAAAAAAAAAAAAAAGAATCTAGTATATGTATACCTGATGTGGTCAAATTCCACAATTATAACCTCTCTACAGGATTTTTTGTCATCTTTACCCTTAGATTTCTTTTCTGGGTAAAGTTGGACTGCATATTTGTAGTTTTTTGGATCTGGCCAGAAACTACCATCATCTCCCTTAGGCAACTTCATGGTAGATTCTGCTTTTTTGTCTTTAATTTTCCCATGTATCTCATTCTCATCTTCAATGACAATTACATCTCCTTTTGCTTCTGAAGATGTTTTAGACTTTGGTGATTTTAATTTTTCTGCTCCACTTTTCTGTAACTTCTTGGACTTTGGTGTTGATATTTCTTTATCATTATTTAGCTTTTTAGGAGATGTTATGCTTTCTTTAGAATTTTTCTTCCTGGATTTATCAGGTGAACTTTCCAAAGCAGTCTTAGCTTTACCAGGAGATTTACAACTATTTTCACTGCTTTTTCTAGATTTCACGGGTGATTCCTTGTCAGAAACACTACTTTTCCTAATCTTTGTTGGTGTTCCTGTAGACTTTTCCACCTTTTTATCTTTAGCAGAGCTGGTACTAGATTTCCTGGACTTGGGAGACTCAAGTGGATTTTCCACTCCATTGGGAAGTTCCTCAGGTTCTATTACTTTCTGGATTTTACCTCTTTTCCTGGAAAATAATTAGTCTTCATAATTACACTAATATTCCTCAAAATTAATGATGATTCAAACAGAAGGCAAGAATTCCAGGAATTTTATTGAATAATGAGGGAAGAGAAATGGACAACTTATGTGTTGCTGTTCATTCTTTATAGAAATTTCAAATGCTAATAATAATATTAATATTAATAATAATATTACTGTCATTAAAATATTTATATGTTTACTTATATCACTAATAAAAATACTTTAAAAATATATTGAAACAACGTCAAATAACGTTTGAAAATAAATAAGCACATGAAATGATAAAAGGTCAAATTTGGCAGTTCCCATGGCAACGTGTTTGTGCAATGCTGCAGTGTGCCGAAGCACCTACCACCTTACCATCATCATCATTTTCATCAATGGATGGCAAGATGGCTGACACTTGGCAGTAAATAAATAACAAAGATACTCTGGAGCAATGTGAGGCTTAACACTGTAAAAAGAGGGTAAAATACCCCAAGACCACTCCCAATGAGGTAGATAAGTAAAATGGGTCCATTTTCAAGCGAAGTGTGATAAAATTAATAGAGAAGGAGACCTTGAGGAAGAAATAAAACGAAAGGAAGTCAAGGAAAACAGTTGTGGCCGCTTAATGCCCGCCATGATTATTGGCCCCTTTGCCAACATTGCGTACGGGAAAAGACATCGGGCATCGGGTTTTGTGATCCCCTCTCACCCTACGAATAATTGTGTCCCAAAACAAAAGTCATGAGTAAAAAATTTAGGAGCTTACCTCTTTCCCATGTGTTGAACCTCGACATCTTCGCCTTCTTGGTACCGATCTTTGAGGTAGGAAAAAACTTCATCGCATAAATTAGCAAGTCGACCACGTTGGATGTGGTGGACCAGTGTAAGGGCTGCTCGTTGAAGGGGAGTACATAGACTCTCTGCCTGTTTGATTATCTCTTGCTCTGATTCCAAGGCTTCATGGTAAGTCAGATTGCTTTTACCAGTGAACTGACAGCTCCAGACCAAGCTGTTGCATAGTATGGTTCGCTTGAAGAAGGACCTAATCCGAGGAGAGAATAAATGGCGTGGTGTTACGTGCGAGGACGTAGTACAGGGAAAAGAAAAACCAACACAAAAAATGAATGGCTGAAAACCGGATATGAAATGATTTTGCTGCAAGACTTACTCATAATCCGTGAAAACCTCATTCGTGTGTCGACAGACGAAGACTTCATCGCTGGGCTTGAGCTCTGCTGGCGGTTTTTCGGGAGTAAACGGCTTTCTCTTTAGTAAGGGCATTGACTTGCCAAGGAAATACTCGGATAGTGAAGAGTGCCCGAAAAGTCTCCCAAACTGAGCGACGAACTCGACTCAACTTATTAATCTGACAACCACAAGAGTTCAGATGTTCTATAAACTCTTGATCTGATTATCAGAGATGTAGGAAGGTGTAGAAGTGGTTTTGGAGAGCATAAAGTTGCGATCAGTGTACTGTTGGACGTGGTGTGCTTGACTGAGGCTTACAATGCCGCTATCATTTCAATAGACTTCCTCTGATAAACGCCGGGCGATTTGACACTAATTGGACTTTTCTAAACAAAATATCTCCACAATAAAAAACTCAATCTCGTTTAGATTCACGATTCTCGTACTATATAAGACAGTAAACAAGATCCTGGCATCCAATGTCCGAAAAAAATTCGGAAAATACTATTTTTTCTGGGGTAAAGTTTGTAAAATCACCAAAAAGTGTCGATACCACATTTTGAGTTTTGCGGGTCTGGTGGGTGGGCTTTAGCAGGTAAATAAGCCTTCTGATTGGTCAAAATCCTTTGATTGACAGCTCGCGGAAACTGCGCCCGCGATGACTTAGTAGCGGTTATCTGTAAAAAGTAGAATCTTTCAAGATTTTTCAATTTTTTAAAAATATTGAATTATTTGACATATATATTTTTCATGTTCCGAAAATTAATCAAACCTTGCGTCAAAACAGGACAGCCCTTTATTAGAAGGTACATTTTTAAAGTGTAAATGTTGTCGTCTCACACCTGGTTGTTGTTGTATGTTTTCAGAAAAATATTTATAAACTATTTTAACCTGCAATGCAAGCAGTTACAAAGAAAAAGCAAAAGAAGCTATTTCATTACTCTTCTCCCACCACCAAAATGTAGCTGCAGACTGCTGGCATTTTGGGCTACCTGCTATGTCGACAGTGATTGGTATTAGACCCTGCCACTTCCTCAAGATCAAGTAGGGTCCTTAAAGAACACCTCTTGGAAAGTCCCTAACTCCATTGGGTAGGCAGGGGGAGGGACTACGGACATTTGTAAGGGATCAGGTGGTTAGGGAGTGAGTGAGGAGAAAGTATGGGCAGGGCACATGAAAAATGGACTTGAGTTCTCTATTCTTTATCCAGTATTCTGCCAACATTTTCACAAAACCCTGTCATCCAGTCAGATTCTTTGAAGCAATCCTGATCCTTTCATGTAATCTAAAACTTCAGTTATTAAATTTTCCTATTGTTTTTAGCGCCCATCCTGAATTTGGCTCACCAAAATAAGTCAGATTCCACATTCCACTGTACCTATCATGGACCAATGATCCTCCACCTTACCACATCTCTCTCTAGTTATAAAGAGTCTCTTTAAAGATTTTCTTTGGAGTCCTAAGCAAATGCAATCATTTGAGGCATAACATTTCATATTTTCTTTCAGGCATATTTTCATTTCCTACCAAAATCTGCAGAAGAACCCCAGCTCATCCAGATGGTTGCAGCGACACATTAATGTAAACAGTTATAAAATATTTGATATGTAACAAACTATGGATTTTGATCTATGTTATTGAACTGATTTTTATGATTCCAGGATCCATATGTCAAATATGCAGCTCGTGATGGTTATCGCTGTAGGAGTGCTTATAAATTAATTGAATTAGATGACAGATTCCATTTTCTACATCCTGGAAGAGTTGTTGTAAGTCTCACAGTGTCATCATGGAGTGCTATGTGGGCTTTAGTCTCATGGCAGCCATGTTTGCTGAAACAATACATTTCCCCATCTGCCCTCACATTCAAACAATTCAGAATGAGTACACCTGTACATGAACAAAGGTTTTCATTCTCTTGGGAATAAACATGGCCACTGCATGATTAAAGCCCATTATGTATAGACCTGGAACAGGAACTAGAATTTTCATTGGGGGATGGAGGTTGGGGGGGGGAGGGCAAGTAGGTTTACTTAATATTTAATTCACCTGAATATCCACACATGACCTTCTCCACGTATGATAATTGTGATTTCTAAGAGGTAGGGATAGTCCAGGAAGAGCATATTCTTTGAACTTTCTTCACGAAATTGTCTTTGGTGGAGGGATTGGGGAAGAGCAAAGTTTTTCCAAAAATGTGGATATTTCATAAGTTCCATATAATATATTAGTAATAACTATATTGCAGTTATTACCATCTTGTTTTTCAGATTGATTGTGGAGCTTGTCCAGGTGTGTAGTCATGATGATCTCTCTCAGCTTGGATTTGTGAAGGAAGATTTAGGAAGTGGGTGATCCACATCTGCTGCAGACGTGCTTGTGGCTAACAAGGCCTATGAAAGACAGGCATGCCCTACCACAGTGGCTGCAGCAGAAGGTCTGGTCTGTGGCCATGGATGTACCCTTCATGCCTGCATGCTGGAGTCTAAGATGGAGTACAGTATATGCAGGACTGACCCATGCTTTATACCTTCATGACAATTATAGACTAATCAAATCAGCAAAGATCTTGAAAACTATAATAATGAAATTACAGTTGTTTTGAGAAGTTTATACTGTAGGGGAGGCGGGAGCTGGTGCAAATGGTTGGAGGGTCATTTTTTTGATGCAACCTCAAAGGGGAGGGTAACACAAACCTGTGTATACCTTTTTTGGTGGTGGTGGGGTGTCATATCTTTAATTTATGAAAGATGATATGGAGCCCAAACAGTGTTTCTGAAATTGGGAACAGGGCTTCTTAAAAACACTCATATATCAAAAGGAAAAATGTGCCAGCCCTCTTAATGGCAAGTCACTAAACATTACATGATTATAATTTTTTTTTCAGTTAGTGTGTAATTAAGAAAAAATGTAAGGGAAAATCTAAAGTTTTAAAAAAGGGCAGTTAAGATTACTGGTATTTGGAATATCACAAAATTATTTATCAATGTGCATTTTTGCTAGGTTCCTGGACACAAGTTGCTGTTAAAAGAGTTGTGAATGCTAGAAAAGGTAAGAGCTATAGTTGTGTAAGAGTGAGTCATGTGTTAGTTAAAAACTCTTAGAGCTAGTCAAACACAATAAGGTAATACAAGGCAAATTATCAAAGCTTTCAGAGTGAGGTAGAGTAAAGAAAGTAAAGTAACTTTTATTTAATGTGACCAGTACTAGTTCCTTCAGCTATGAGGCTGGTATCAGTGAAAGTTTTTGAACAGATTAACAGTTGAGTTTTGTTTTTTTATTTTTAAGGATCAAGTAGTTCTATCAAGGGATTGGTTATTGGAATAGATCTTCTTGGTAAGATCACTGAGATTTTCTCATAGGTTTTACTCCTCTCATCTTTTTATTTGTACCTCTATTATATTAATGTAACATATGCAATTCTTACAAGGTTCAAAGCCTTGTCTCAGAAATGTTTGTATAATAACCAAAACTAGGGGTTGGGAGGGTCTTGGGCTTCTTTAAAACTGTAGCCTGTAATGCCGGCAGTCTGTTCTTGTGTTTGAAGGGATAAGGAGAAGGAGGAAGTTGTTAAGGAGGAGGGAGAAAAGAAAGCTTCCTGTCATGAGCAAAGACTGCCTGTGTTTCAGGCTATTGAAAGTGCTGTTAGCATCAGTTGAAATCTCCAGCCTACACATTTAATCAATGTGAAGGAAACAAAGAGGGTCTGAGGATGGCACATAAGAGTAACTTTTTAAAAATAAAACTTCTTACCGTAGTCATGGGGGAGTAGGTATTGTCAATCCAACTTCCTAAGGGAGTTTTGAATATTTTCTGAAGCTACACAATACAAATAACTAATTAATTGGAAAGATTTATTGTTTGTTTTGCCCAGACATCAAAGAAATCCCTGGTGCAACATTGCTTGGTGGCCATGATTTTACCAGTACAGAAACACAAGCAAAAATATTTTCTTTACTTCCAAGTACTGGTGCCAATGTGATTCTAAGGTATGGTAATGGTAACTGTTGGATTGTAAAAATATATTTTTCCATATTTTTCAGTGTTCTAAGTTATTTTGTATACTTTAGATTTAAAATGCATATTTTACAACCATCGTGATGGCTCTTCCATGAGGTTCACTCCACACACTACCACTAACAGTACACTCAATATTTAAAGCACACAACACTCAACTCACATGCCGATTTTTATGGAGGAAGGAGAACCAGAGAATCTGGAGAAAAACCCTTGTGGCAAGGGAGAGAACAACGCATCTAACAAACTCTACTCACATGTGGCATCCACAGGGCTCGAACCAGTGATCCGACCCATTGGACTCACAGTGGTGAGAGGCCACACAATCTCCCATAGTCCCATACAGAAGAGCATAGCTGGTGACAATAATGGTATTTATAGTAGGGGTTATTCATAGTTTTATAAGAAAGATTGTATACTTGTAAGTTCCAATTAAAATAGTAATGGGAGGTTCCAATGATGATGATAACTTAAAGAACCAGTTCTTAAAATTTTGCTAGTGACATGGCTCCTAACTCCACTGGTAATCGCTCTTTAGACCATGAAGCAATACTTGTAAGTACAGCAATTAACCTTACAAACCCTTCAAAAGTGTGCATTCTTTTAAAGTTTTTAATTTGCATTGAGCTTGGTATGTATTGTGCATGATTTCTTCTGTATCACCCATGATCTATTTTATTGTGCATGGTCTGTTCTCTGTGGTGCATTGTCTATTTTATTGTGCATGGTCTGTTCTCTGTGGTGCATTGTCTATTTTATGAGGGTCCTGAAGGGGTGGTCCTAATCCCATTTCCCAGTCCAAAATTTTGCAAAATCCCAGTCCTATTTATGAAAAATCTCAGTTATAGAGTTACAGTTAGAGAGTTAGAAAAATCCCAATCCCAGTAATGGCTAAATCCCAGTCCCAGTGCATCAAATCCCATTTTCCCAGCCCAAAAAAGGCCAATCCCAGGTCCCATTTTACCCCTTCAGGACCCTCTTTTATTGCACATGGTCTGTTCTCTGTGGTGCATTGTCTATTTTATTGCACATGGTCTGTTCTCTGTGGTGCATTGTCTATTTTATTGCGCATGGTCTGTTCTCTGTGGTGTATTGTTTATTTATTGCACGTGGTCTGTTCTGTATGGCACATGGTATATTTTATTGCGCATGGTCTGTTCTTCATGGTCTGTGGTCTGTTCTTTGTGGCGCTTGGTCTGGTCTGTCATCACGGCGTATTTTCCCTTCAAATAGATCTTTTTGTTTTTCGGTTTGTTTGTTCAAAGGATTTGACAGAAAATGTCTTACATTTTGGAACAAGAACATTAGCTGATAAAGGTGTTTTTCTTTGTAAACTTTGGGATGGACGAGGAACTCAAGGTAAAAGAAATTAACGCTTGAAATACAGCGATAGAGTGTTGATTGTACATCTCACTCACAATATTTTTTTCATCCCTCGGAATTTGAACTTTCTAAGCTCTGAATCTTTTCCCTTCTAGAATTTCTAAACCCATCACTTGCTTTTAAGATTTTATTCACACGTTACGAAAGACTTTCAAAACTGTCAAGAAATGCAAGCCTCGTGCAAGCAGACAAGAATCGGCAGAAGTTTATGTCTACGCTGAAGGATTCTCACGACCTTGATGTGGTTTGTTACGTGGTTCTTTTTTAATTTAAACAAAAAAGCGCTCCCGCATGTCTCTGTGCTGTGATAGACTGATACGCTGGGAGATGTAGAGCACAAGAAAAGGGAGTTTAGGAACAAGAGGTGTAGCCGATTTTTCTATTGCTTTTCGAGTGCTCTACATCTCCCAGAGTGTTTATAACACAGTACACAGACATCAGCGATCGTTTATATTTGCTTTCGTAAAATATTTTTCGCTGTTTTAACGCGGGCGTGTCTCTTTCCTCTGATATAAACACGGTAGCCAGCCAATCAGTTTTCGCATGTCTCAAATATTTTAATAAAATCTTTTTTTTAGATCAGAGTTATAAGTTTACGCAACTGTGACGATATTTGTAACTATTTATAAGTAATGCTTAACATTAGGCAAATTAATTAAGTAATTGGAATTTTTTGGGGCTTTAGTTACGTCCGATGAATATACTCGGTGAGGACAAAAGACATGGCCGCCATGTTGGATGACATACAATGAAAAAACCGAAATTTCTAAGTTTCATCAAAAATTATACTTACAAAGAATCAAAGAACAGAAGCTAAAAAAGCATGAACCTCTTCTACGCTTTTTACTTGTTTTTCGGACTGAGGACTGAAATAAATAGGGATAAAGTTAGCGTTGAACCTTTAGACTTTGTTTGTGCTTTTGTTGGCCTTGGGTACTACTCACACATGATCACCACATAAGTACGAGGCAGAGCAAATTGATCAAACAGTTTGAGTCCTGGTACTTGCGCTCCTGTGTAAGTTGTACCAAAGGCCGGCGAAAGTAGGAAGGTAGGTAAACTAACGGCTAACCGACCGGTCAGGGAAGCTATCAACGGCTATTGAAATACACAAAGTACCGACTTTGTTCAGAGTATTAATTAATTTTTGGAAAACATGAAAACCTTTGACGGAATATGCGGCCATCGAGTCTTATTTTCTTTCACTTTAACGATTTCAATTTTAAGGGTCCTTTGTAGCTGCGAAAAATGCATCAAAATTTTGCCATTGTTTCCATGGTAACAAAAATGGATGACGAATGTTTGACGTCATCGCTAGCCCCAAGAAGAGTGTTTTTAAAACTTTTTACTGATCAATTTTTATTTATAGTGTGCGTTTGATTTATGAGCACGATGAACCGAATCAAGAACTCGTTTATCAAAAAAGTTTCAAGTCAAAAAGCTGAAAGAAAGATCGAGAAAAGCGCCGGAAAATCCAAGAGTCGAGATTTCGAAAATCCACATCGTTTCGCGTCTCCCAAGGTAGTTCAGGTATTCAGTGAGTACACTCCTGGACTTGGGAGAAGAATTCCCGAGTTAGGTCAAAGCGGGGGTCTGTTTGAGGTAAAGTACGCCAATAATTACAAGCGGAGAGTGGAATGGTTGTACTCGCCAGTAGCTGTTCCCTTCTATCGTTTCTCAAGACAGAAATCTGACCTTGATAGTGGTTTTTACTCGGGTTCTGCTGGCGGGACTTCGACACGAAACAGCAAACCAGAAATATTCACATTTGATGAACAAGACATTTCTGCCATGTCTTCGACCGTGAAGAGTCCTCAGGAAGCAGGGATAGAATCGGAAAGCGAACTTTCGATCTCCAACCAATGAAAGTTACGAATAAATCCACTATATAGAAAACCAAAAAAGAGTTCGAGAGAGTTTGAAGAAACTCTTCACTGAGGGCCGTGCCAGCCTCAGCTCCGTTCAGTCAAACAAGAACAGAAACATTTTGACGATATGAGAAGCAAGATAAATAAATAAATCAACGAATTTGGCAGTGGCATTTTCAATTGGAATTTAGAATTTTGCTTTTTGCGGAGGGAGGGAAACCGGAGAACCCGGAGAAAAACCCTCGAAGCACAGGAGAGAACCAACAAACAACTCTACTCACATGTGATAGCGAGTCCGAGCATCGAACCCGAGACCACAGCGATGAGAGGCGAGTACTCTCACCACTACGCCTCCCGTGCTTCCCAAAAAAAAAAAACAAGAAAGCAATCGAACATTCAACTAATTCTGACTAGGGCATATAATATCTGGCTTACCTTGATTACAGAGGCTTTATTTCCTTTAGCGCCGGAGGCCACGATAAAGTAAAGGGAAGAAAACTGACTCCTTGGATCAGGGTTTATCTGGCTATTCTAGGTCAGTGTTATGTAATCAACGGATGCAAGCCGCCTTGTGAACTAATTAGCGTCTAATATCATGGGTCTAATTTGCTCGGGAAAGTTCGGCAGTAGGCAGTAAGGTTTAAAATAAATATCCTTTAGTCTCGTCCACAAATCTCAACCATCATGAATCGCTTACGTGTCTATTTAACGAAAATAATGTCTCATCCAAGATCCCTGAATGCTGAATACAAAAGCAAGAAATTTGAAAATCCTCATCGCTCAAAGTCTCCTGCCAGTGCTGTTTATGTGTTTACTAAGTTCACGCCAGGTTTAGGGAGACGAATTCCTGAGTTAACAGAAGAAGGCGAGTTTTTTGAAATACACTATGCAAATGTTTCTAAAAGGAGAGTGGATTGGTTGTATTCACCAAATTATTTACCAGTTTATCGAACGATAAGGAGAAAAACTGACTCCAACGTTAAGGGGAAAAAATATAACTTATCTATCGAAGGAGAATCCAATATTTCAACCCAACAACCAGATGTACAACCTGGACTACGCGCCACGGTATGATTGGTGCTGTAACACTGCCTTGCCGTGACCGTGATATTTTCTAGAATTTTGGCGTGGCTTGCCGTGTCACGACCGTGTTTGCGAGTGCCGTACCGGGAGCTTAAGACTCAAAAATCCTCTAGAATTTTCTAGATTTCTTCTTTTAGTCTATTTCTCTACAGCATCAAGTAAATATGACTGAAATGACTTTTCAAAAGAAATGGACTATGTAGATTTCTTTTATAGTTTAAAGCATTTCTAACGAAAGTCAAACAGAGTGACAGACAAAATAAAATTAACAAATAAAATCGTGTAAATAAAGATATTTATTTTATTGCACATGCTTTGTGTTGGATAAAACCAAAAATGTTTTTCACTATGCTCCTTCCTAAAGTTTCCCACAATTCTTGAGGATTTGCCTGCGCGAGCGAGGTCAGGGGACAAAAACATTGAAAACTGATCGCAGTTTTGGGGAAATATGACTACTGTGTCTAAACAAGAATAGGAAAAGTTCTTTTATTCAGTTATTCTATTTGGTAAAACCTTCTTTCGCATTTTAATCCACATTTGACGAAACGCTGTTTGTACTTTGCTCCTGACCAGACACTGCCCTCGCTTGCACGCGCTAAATCAAGTAGAATTATGGGTAACTTCGAGGTGCTGACCACGACAAACGCAGGCTCTGGGAACGAGATTGGTTTATCGAAAATGACTGACAGACCGCTATTTTACATCTTCATATCTTAGCCACGTGACGTCACAAAAGAGTCGGGATGAACTGGTATAAACTTTAAAAACACGATAATATTTTTAATCCTTGACATGTTTCGGCTTAACTTTAGCCATCTTCAGAATGAGGTAGATATTATTACAAGCTGTATTTATATGACTAAATGCTAATTAACTAATAATATAAGATGATTGACAAGTGATGTGAGGAAAACATATTAAAGCAAAAGAACCCAACAATAGACAGAACCTTTAAAGGCTAAAGAAGTTGTTAAAATTCTCTAATTGAATGTTTAGTACAGGTTTCTCATATTTGATGTGATAAGCCTCTTTGAACTTAAGAGAATAGGAAGTTTTTTGCCGAATCTAAAATCTTAAAACAAGTTAAGTCAAACTTAGATTTGCAATCGGGAGAATTTAAAAGATGTTTAAAAATGTGCGAATTCTTATCAGTTGTGGTGTGTTCTTTAATCCTTGTTGATAAATGGCGAGAAGTTTCGCCAATGTAACGGGAATTACATCCCGCACAAGTAAATTCATAAACAACAAGTGATTTAAGAGATAAGGGAATTGGATCTTTAAAGCTGAAAAGATTCTTGATTTTGAAAAAAGAAAAACTAATTTGATGTCCGAACAAAAAACGCTTGAGGAGAGATTTGATTTTTTGTTGAGCTATTTTGGATTGTGTGCAAATGTATGGTAATTTGTAAAAACGAGTATTTTCGTTAGAATCAGTTGCACGAACATAATTAGTCTTATTAAGATAATCCTTAAAAGTCCGGTTGATGATATGGTTAGGAAAAGCGTTGCGTTTAAACGTTTAAACGCAATTCTTTTCCTAACCATATCATCAACCGGCGGTTTTAAGGATTATCTTAATAAGACTAATTACGTTCGTGCAACTGATTATAACAAAAATACTCGTTCTTTAAACGCAACTCTTTTCCTAACCATATCATCATATGAGAAACCTGAACTAAACATTCAATAAGAGAATTTTAACAACTTCTTTAGCCTTTAAATAGGTTCCGTCTATTGTCGGGTTCTTTTGCTTTAATGTTTTCCTCACATCACTTGTCAATCATCTTATATTATTAGTCCAATTAGCATTAAGTCACCTATAAATACAGCTTGTATTAATATCTACCTCATTCTGAAGATGGCTAAAGTTAAGCCGAAACATGTCAAGGATTAAAAATATCGTGTTTTTAAAGTTAAAGTTAACTCTACTTGTGTTATCAAGAAATTTATAAACTGGTATATAGGTAGGCATATGATCGACGTGTTTTGTTTTGGTTAATTGTCATTTAAATTGCCAACCAAAAATCTATTGGATCATCCAACAAAGCAATGTGACAAAACCTATTGTTAAAATGGTTGGCACATTAACATCACAATGAAAACATTGTTCCTACCTCAAAATTTCTACGCGCATGCCGCTTCATTTGGTATCTCTTTGAAATTAAAGTACTATTTTCGATTTTAGAACGTCATCGCGGAAAACTATTAACATTGATGAGCACAATCTATTAAAGCTAAAAGGAAAAAAAAAGCTCCTAATGAATTTAAGTACTTGAGCTCAATCGCGCGAAAAAAAAATCGGCTCTGTCTACGGCCTATTGTTCAGTTGGATATTGATAGACTAACTAGCAAAAGATTTCAGTTCACAATCTAGTAAACATAAAAGAGTCTCAAGAGTGCCCTAAAACGTTTAGTTGTTTTTTAGTGAAAGGAGTTAGAGAACGATGAATTGTTGATTATGAGACTTGAAGAAATCGATTCACCGTTCTCGAATTTTCACTGAGGTTTTACGAATAGACCTCCTTACTTTACCATTTCAGACCACGTGTCATTCCCTTGAGAATACGATTCTTTGTTTGAGGTTCATACGTATTAACGTATCTTTTCAAGCGTTTCCAAGAAACAAAGAGAGAAAACCCAAAGGAATGACACGTTATCTGAAATGGGAAAACATTCTATTACGTCCAAATTAAAGAGGTCTGTTTCTCAGCATATCTAGTTGGTTTGAATTTTCTGTATAGTCCACAATCTTTTTCGTCTTAATTCTTCCCGGGCTTTTTGGTTATAATTCCATGTCCAAGTAACAATAGAAGACAAAAGAAGACTACACAATACATGTATTGTGTTTTACTTGGACATGGAATTATAACCGGCTTTTTTGCTCCTCGGAAAAGAGACATTAATGCTTTGGTTCTTAAAGAACCACAAAGAAAGACAGATTACGTACGTAATCCACCGCAGTTTTTCCGTGTTTCAAGGAACTCTTGACAAAAGAAAATCTATCATGTGGAACAATAATATGGCGTTTAATTCTGCCTTGTCGAAGAAGCCGTCTCTAGAGCAGAACCCTATGTCGTGTGTAAAATTTCTCACTAATAATTAGTGTTTAAGGTAATTCCGTAGAAACAAAACTGCACATAGAATTTTCATGAAACTTTGCACAGTAGTAATTTTTGAGTTGTTTATCCACAAAATGAAATAAAAAATGGGGGTCGCCGTGTTCGTTTTTGCGCTGGATAATTTTAAAGTACACCATCTTTTGTGTCTTAAGGGCTAAACAGTCTAAAATCGA